>CM066031.1:1675572799-1675868572 GCA_033557465.1 Ichthyophis bannanicus
CCTCACAGGAAGTGGAATATTAATCTTTTAAAAGGAAGTCCTGTATTTTTCTGTTCAACTTGTTTCACATTTTTGGTTTTGCCTTATTGGAGAACTATCCAGTTTATGTTGAGGTTCATTTTGAATTCAATGCGGAGGGGAAATCCCAAAATAAAATTCTCTGTTTTGCCTATTTACCGTGTGGTCACACTCCTTGCTTCATGAACTACATTACCCAGCAGCCTTCCTTGGCAGCCATCTTGAACAAGTAATTGTAGGGAGCAAGACAGGCGAGTTCACCTGCTCCCAGGCTACCGCCTGGACGGGTGACCTACGACAGTAGTCATCATGGTGCACTGGTAGCTGCTGCAGTCGGAGTACCACAGCCCTGCCCTATTCCCAGGAGGCATCAGATCTGATGACAGAGGTGCAGCAGTCGTCCTGGTGGTGTGTTAGTTGGTGCTGTTGATGTGTGGAACAGCACCCTTGGCCACGAACGCTCACAGACCTGTGCACAGGGGTGTGTCAAACATCCTGGTGTCAGGGTGGATGCTCCAGTTGCAGTTTTGCAGCTCTGCTCTAACCCTAGGAGGCCACAGAGCAGACCTCACAGGTCTATTCTACATCCTGGTGTTATGGTGGTTGTTCCTGTTGCAGTTTCTCAGCTCTGCCCTAACCCCAGGAGGCCACAGAGCAGACCTCACAGGTCTATTCTACATCCTGGTGTTATGGTGGTTGTTCTTGTTGCAGTTTCTCAGCTCCGCCCTAACCCCAGGAGGCCCCAGACCAGCTGACACAGGTCTATTCTACATCCTGGTGTTATGGTGGTTGTTCTTGTTGCAGTTTCCCAGCTCTGCCCTAACCCCAAGAGGCCACAGAGTAGACCTCACAGGTCTATTCTACATCCTGGTGTTATGGTGGTTGTTCTTGTTGCAGTTTCCCAGCTCTGTCCTAACCCCAGGAGGCCACAGAGCAGACCTCACAGGTCTATTATACATCCTGGTGTTATGGTGGTTGTTTTTGTTGCAGTGTCTCAGCTCTGCCCTAACCCCAGGAAGCAGCAGAGCAGACTACACATGTCTATTCTACAGCCTGGTGTTATGGTAGTTGATGTTGTTGCAGGTTCCCGGTTCCGCCACATCCCCAGGAGGCAGCACATCAGATTCCAGTGGTCCACCAAGCATCCCGGTGTAATGGTAGCTGATGTTGGTGCAGGTAACTAGCTCCCCCACACCCCCAGGTGTCAGAGCACGCACCACAGAGGTGACATGGTGATGGGTCCTATTGATGTGGGGCAGCCTGCCCAACACCTAGGTGTGTGCTGGACTGCACTGAGGGTATGGAGTCACACCCCCTGTAGACCACAATTGGAATGCCCCACATGCCATGTTGCTCTCATGTCATGGCAGGAGATGGCAGGGACATGGCATGGGGTGGCTGTGAGGTAGCCCACAGGGCATGTCGGTGTCACAACACAAATGCCCAGCCACACCCCCACACATGCAGGTGGTGCTGTCCACAGCTAGTATGGGACCCGCTGCCCATAGCAGGAGCGGCCCCCATTGCATGCAGACATGTGTGCCATGTGGTTCACCATGGTCAGGGATACAGGGTCCTAATGTTTGCAAACATTGCTTATCCCCCAGGTAGAGGACCTAATGAAGAAGGGCAGAGAGATGCGGCTACACTGCCCAGGGTACCTCTGCCGCATGCAGTGGGAGGCAATGGCTGGGGGTGACGGTGAGTGTCCCAGCCTATGCATTGCGCCAAACCATGTCCCAGTGACACGGCAGCCTGTGATGCCGCATACATGTGTCTGTGCCGTAACAAACGCATGACGCCCTGTTCATTCCTGCCTTCTCCACAGAGGCAGATGCTGGGGAGGGGATCACTGCCCCCACATCACCGGGTGGCAGCCCCCCTGTGACCACTGGAGGGACAGAGGTGGAGGACATACCAGCAGCGGTGGAGGATGCCATGGATATGGGGGACAAAGACATGGAGGGTGGGGAGGGGTGGGTGGAGGGGATGGTGGAGGGTGCTGTGGAGGTGGAATGGGAGGGCAAGGAGGGTGAAGGGGAGGGTGGTGGGGAGAGTGAGGGGTCCAGCCAGGGTGGGAAGGGCGGGTGGGCCATGGCGGGTGGGGAGGGGGAGCCTGTGCCTGAGGGAAGCTGCACGCAACCACAGGGCACTGGGTGTCCCTGCCACCTGCCCCATGTGCATGGCCATGGTGTCAGGCCGGGTGTGGACCCCCACACATTGCCACGCACAGGGACCATGCAGATGCCACTACCCAGACCACAGCTACATGGTGTGGATGTGGTGGAAAATGTGTGGGTCTCCTGTGCGTGGCAATAAGCACCGTTATGCAGACCCTGAGTGACCATGGCCATGCCATCAGGCAGCTGACAGCTGCTGTGCAGGGTATGGCTGAGGTGATGCACCGCCAGCATTACCATGGCATGTTCACGGCACATCCCCAGCCATACCCCCATGGCGGGCCCCCGGGTGTGTGATGCACATATACAGCTGTGGCCATCTCCCAGTGGCAACCCTAATAGCAAGATGTATCTCCACTAACATGTTAGATGGATGTCCATGCTGTGCTAATGCCAAATGTGAACCCGTTTTCAAAGTTGACCCGCATGTGGGAGGCTGTTGTTGTGTTTAACGTTTGTATGGCACCTACCAACACAAACATTTATTAAAACACTGTGTAGGCAGCCAAATTATGCAATGGTCATGTGTCCTTTGTACATACATGCTGTAGTGGTGAGTGTGACACCTGTGTGCATGTCCCAGTGTATATTTGTGCAACATACATTACCCCTGCCCCACAACAGGCTGTGTGGAGCACCATGTGCGCTGACGAATGTATCCCCGGCTGACATAGAGATGTAACCATATGCTGCACCATCCAACAGACATGGACACATGCACGTTGTGTGGTGAGGAAAGCACTGCTGAGCCTATGGATACACAGGGAAATGAGCCCTGCACCTTTAATACTGAAAGCATCCAGGGTTTCCCCGGTAACCAGGAGTCTCTGACTCACAACTTAGTCACCCCTAAGCCCCGCCCACAGCAGCACGTCAGGGTTAGAGAGAAGCCTGACTCTCATCACATGTGCTGGGAGCAAGGCGTGGCACAGGAAGAAGAACAGTTTAAAAAGCTGACTTTTAGAAACAGAGAGAGCCAGCGAAAGAGGCAGGGAGAGAGCCAGCGAAAGAGCAACAGAGAGAACAACGGAGAGTGTGCCTAGAACACTCGGGAGATTGCAGAGAACAGCTGAGAGAGCAAGGAAAGGTGGAGCTGAAGAAGGTATTGTACAACCTTTGAAAGAAGGCAGCAGGAGAGATATAAGGGCTGCTGACTTAAAGCTTCCAAGTGCACAGGGGGAACTGATTGGAAAGGTTCCAAGGCAGTCCCAGCTGAAAGGAAGGCTGTTGCAATCAAAGGAAGTTTCTACAGACGGAAGACAGCATGACTTGCATACAGGGCAGAGAGAAGTGCTGAATACTCCTGACTCAAGGCAAGTGTGTCCTCCTCAGTTCTTGTCCAGGAAAAGCTTAGAAGAATTAGCTCCAGAGTTAAAAGCTAATTCTAGCTGTAAGCTAAACCCCAGAATAAAGAGGGACCATTTATCTGACTATCAATTGGCTCACATTGCAGAAGAGCTAGGGCAGAAGCAAGTCCTTCTCAAAAAGCTGAATGATTTGATCCAGAAAGAGAATAGTCAGCTCTCCCTACAGATACCCTTGGATAAGTGTGAAAGGGACAGTGTTGAAGAAATGGAAATAGGAGATATTGAAGATAACTCATATGAAATGCAGTGTGCTTATTGTCAAGCCTCTGACTTGGAAGAGTGCTAAACTATAGAGCCATTGAAAGTATGAATGCTTTAAGAGCAACCTGATTTGTGTGAAAGTCACGGCAGAAGAAAAACAGCTGAGTGCTAGGCTCCACTGATTGTAAGGCTGAAAGCTGAAGATAATAATTAGTGGACATTCTAAGAGCTGTTTTGCTACAAGAAATATTGTTCCTGTAAAGAGAAGCTTTTGAGAAGCTTAAAGTTTTTGAATAAGCTGCATTTATGGAACACAGGCAACGTTGTATCTACTTTCTTTTGAAAAGTTAAAGCTTTTGCGTTGGAGTAAAAATCCTGTATTATGTTTTCCACTTATATCCTGTGTATGAAGGAATCCCTGATTACAAACAAATAAATTTTCTCTGTTTTGCGCCTGACCACTTGTTCACAACTCCTTTGCCTTAAGATAAGACTACAACTCCCAGCAGCCCTCCTGGCGGCCATTTTGAGGGAAAACTTATTTAAAGGTAGAAAGGCGACCTCTCCTGGTACCAGGTTATCTACCCGGCCAGGTGGGGGCGACAGTTGGCACAAATAGTCAGTCTGTAGCAGGGATGCAGCACATGATAGGACAATGAGGAGGTGCGGATGTGGTACCCATGATGCAGCGTAGATGTGATGCATGCGGGGATCCACGTTTCAGTCACTGCGTTAGTCAGTGGGACTCACTTAGATGGGATTTGGTGGGGTGAAGGAGCAGCAGCACACTACAGGTGCTGGATGGGGGTAAACAACTGATGGCAGCTAGGTATATCTGTACGTCATGTCTGCCCGGAAAGCATGTGTGTTTAGTATGCCACGGTGACCCTGGTGTGTGTCTGACAGATGGGTCATCCATGTAGATAGCCTGATGTGGATGATATGCGGGGACAGAGGGTGGATATACCCCACAATGTGGGCTGAACAAGCAGACATATACAGCAGGTGGCAAGGGGAGTGAGGGTGTATCCCCAGGCATATGTATGGTCGTTAACACATTGCACGGTGCATGGAACATAGGGCATGTGTGGACCGCTCAGTCATAACTGCCTCTGGTGCACACACCCCACCAGCCTGTAACATGGTAGGGTACATGTGACCATGGCACCCCAATTGGGACTGCACACTGCCACCCACCCACTCCCTGGACCTTGAGGGTTAAGGGAGGGGCTGGCCTTGAATGCCCTTGAGGGTTAAGGTTGTAGTTGTGTAGGTGCTCAAGTAGTAAGGCAAGGCAAAGAAAATTTCTTTTGTGAGGTTTATTTCTCCCGCTCCGGAGTTCAAATGCAGCAGACGTAAATGAAATAATGTAGCACAAAACAAGGCTGAGAAACTTAACTAAACAAGGCTTTTCACTGCTTGGCTAAATGTCCATTACTGATCACATTCCGTTGTCATGTGATCTCCTTTCATTAACGTAAGAGAAAAACTCTGGTAACAGCAATGCTCCTGATTTGCACAGAATATGCTTTCACTTATTCTCTTCACATAAGCTTCTTTTGCATAGCAATCAGTGAGGTAACTTTGTTATATTCTTTCATAAAACATTGGCAAGCATATCACTTAAATGTCCTTTTGAATCACACATGTAGAGCAGTCCATCGGGACTTCCTGCTCTGTAGAGGGCAGAGAAATTAAAGGCATTTCTTCCTCACAGCTGCTCATAGGCTTTGCTACGTCATGAGGAGAAACTGCTCTACTTTTAAGGAACTCCCTGAATTCAGTGAGAAGTAATTCAGCCTGTGTATTTTCTGAGCTAGGCTGAGAATATCCTCCTTCAGGTAAATGCTTGTTTAATGTTCTTATCTCTTGGCAATTATCAGTGCTTTTACTTGGACAACAGTTCAGCGTGTAAGCATTTCCCTTCCCCCACCTATCTCCAAATGAAAGTGCAGGGTAAAACGCTTCGGCTGTGCTTGGAGAGTCTCTCAGAGTGTTAAAAGGAAAACAGTCAGGCTTCTCTTGGCTTAACCAATTACTATCAAACTTTCTGCCTTTGTTCTGTCTTTCACAATTAAAGTTCACTCTTTCTGGCTTCCCACTGTTAAGCTTGCTAGCCGTTCCAAACCCACCAGATACCTTGTGCTGGGGCTTCTTCTAGGGTAATTCTCTATCCCTCTGCCTCCTGTTCCAAGGTTCTGCTTGGTCCTTTAAACTCCTGAGCTGTAGCCTTGGATCTCTCAGTGCCTTTGAATTCTTCTGGTAACAGAAGTCTTTCTCTGCCCCTGAGTCTCCCAGGTCCTGTCTGCTCCTTCGTGGATCACAGCTGCTCAGTGGTTCTCTTTCCAACAGTTCCTGTTCCTGGTCATTTGACCCATCCTCGTCCAGGTGCTTGTGTCCTGACTCCTCCTCTCCGTCTTGCTCCTGCTGCTTGTGCTCCTCTAACTGTTTCTGTTTCTGCATTCTTAACAAGCTGGCTGAGTACTGCACTGCCCGCCTCCTGCTTGGGCGTGCCCAATCAGGGACTTGGCTTCTCTCCTGCCTTGAGGTGAGGTGTGGTTCCTGATTAGCTCTGTGTTTTTTTTCTCTCAGAAGAGAAAATCCTGCATTCCCTTGCAGTACCGGTTCTCTCCACCGGATCACTATCAGTTTCCATTGCTTCATAAGAGTCTCCTACGTCACAACACTCAGGGAACCCCCAAAACCAAAGAAGGACACGTGCACATCGGTGAACAAAGGTAATGTGTCATTTAATGTGGTGGTCAGTCCAACTTACAGTCAAACACCTACGGCCTGCGTGACCGCCCACGCCCATGCCCCCTCCAACGACCCCCCACACCCCTTGCTGCTGCTGCTGCTGCCGCCGCCGCCTCTGGTGCTACTGTAGGCCACAAGATATGTCCCGCCATGGCCTTGAGGGCATTCACCACCCGGCCTATGCCAGCTGCGATATCCACGGCAGTCCCTCGCAGCTGCCGTGTCTCCAGGCTGTGCTCCCTGACGTCCCTGTGGAGTCCACACACCGCCCGTGTAAGGGCCCGCACCGCCTGGCATTGGGAACGCTGGAGCTGCTGCTGGCCACGCATCTCTGCCCGTATACCAATCAGCGCCTTGTGAGTGCCTATGGGAGGGGATTAAGGTGACCTGTGAGACATCTGTTATCCAGACTCCAATGTGAATGACCTACCCGTTCCCCACTGAGCCACACCAACCACCCCAGACATGGCCAGGGGGGGCATATGTATGTGTGGAGGGCCACTGTCATCGTGCATGTGTGTGGCCCCACCGCTGTGTCTGGGGGTTGGTGTGCCACACCAGCACATGCAACCATCCTGCAAGTTGCCTACCTGCAGCATCCCCGCATGCCGATGCCGTATGTGCCCACAGCTCCCGAAGGACGACAGGCACTGCGCCCATTGTTGCAGTGGATGGCCCTGACGGTGGCAATGTGGGGCTCACCCCCACATCCTCGGGCCCCTCACCAGCCACTGTGGTGCCTGTGTACCCGCTCTGCTGGGGTGACCCTTCATCCTCCTGGGTGGCCACCTCCTCAGACAGCACCTCAGCTCATGGGGTGTCTGGGGCATCACTGATGGCAATCTCTGCATGCGGTGGCTCGTCGACCTCCGCTGGCTCAGGCTCACCGCCACTGTCCTCCTCAGCCACCTCGATGGCCTGGATGTTACCGGGGGGGGGGGGGGGAACAAGATACACAGTAAATATGGGGTGTCACAGACATAGACATAGAGCACATTGTAACATAGACACATATTTGTTTATGTACACCTTGCTTTCCTCTGTCTCTCTTATTTGGTCAGCTCTAGGGACAGGAACCCCTCTGCCTGCTCCCTCTTCACCCCCTGTTCCTCCTCCACTACACATTGTATGCAGAGAACTAACCCATTTGATGGAATTGCCCCATTTCATAACCCAAATCTGGGGTGAGGACATCCAAGTCTGACTGGGAGCGTGGAGTACGCATGTGTAGGGTACTCCCAAACCTTGGATGTCCACACCGCATCTCAGATATGTCCAGGACATCCTGACCTATATCCATGCCTACATCTGCCCAAGGCATGAATGGGTATTAGGAGAGAGCTCATATTGTCAGACAGATATGTGGAAGGTTTTGGGTAGGAGGTTTGATTCTATCCCCTATAGTTTCCACATGCAAACACTAACGGGGAGTGTGGACGCAGGTATATGTTTTCCTAGTTTGGACACACCTGCTCCCAGGACATGGGCCCGCAATCCCCCGTGGCATGCCCAGCGTGTGCATGATAGATAGCTGTATGTGTGCTGCACGTCTCGAACATACCTGCTTGTGGGTCAGCCATGTCCAGCGCCAGGGAGAGGCCATGGATATAGATGGGACCTAGGCGCTCAGCTAGCTGCTGCTCCAGGGGTGTGAGGCTTGGGATGAAGGGGCCGCCCCTGCCAGTGCTGTTAGCATGTCGGTATTCTGCAGTCATGTGTGCATAGACCCCCCTCTGATATCATTGAACCTCTTATGGAGGCTGTCAAGGTCCCTTGGTGGCCCCCCAGCCTGTGCCATGGCCCCCTGCACCTCCACCAACACCTGGTTCCGTACACTAACAGTTGTGCGTGAGCTCTTGCGCCCATACAGCTCCTCATAGTATTCGAGGACACTTGCCAGCAGGTTGTGGTTTTCCTGCTGGCTAAATCGTATCACCCTCTTCCTCTCCCCATCCGGCACAGGCATCCGCCTATAGTTGCCTGTGGTATGCCCCTCAGGCTGCTCCTGGGTGGGGTCAGACATACCCGATGGGCCGGCAACCTCAGAACCAGGGTGAACCCACCCTCCCATCTCTGGGGACTGCGGCCCTGCTGTTTCCCCGGACACCCCACCTATCATGTCCAGCTGCAGCATGTCCCTGCTCTCCCTGTCCTCTCTCTGCATCCTGGACCTGTCTTACCTCATGTGGCCCTTGCTCCCTCCCCCATCACCTTCACCAGCCCTCACCTCCTTAGCCACTCACCAGCCCGGCCTCCTGTCACCCCCACCACTCACCAACCCAGCCACCTACCTCCCCCACCGGTCACCAACCCTGCCACTCCCAATGCCTAACCTGCCTCTGACCCTCCTTTCGCTTCAACACCAATAACGCACGCCATCAAACTCGCTCGCCTGCACTAACCCCTCAGCATGTACCAGGTGTGCGCATTAATTTATGGACCTTTGGATGTCTGCGCGTGTGTGTGTGCGCATTGCGCATGCGCACAGTCGATGCATAGGATGCGTATGTGGAACTGTGTGCCACACATGCGCCAGACATGTATGTATCTGCGCATATGCGGTGCACGGTTCCATGGCTGTCCCACAGGTGCTAAGGGTTAGCGGAACCATGCACCGCACATGCGCAAGATGTGTGCCTATCTGTGCATGTGTGACGCCAGGATATGCGCAGGCCATAACGAACGGCATGGTGTGAGCTGACGCCTCATATGCGTACGCCTCCTGTGACATAGTGGGTCCTTCCAGCCCGTTAGATGAGGCTAAAAAGCCAGGAACAGGAGTAGGGCTGAGTTGTAAACAAAAGCACATGGCTCCTGGTTACCTTAGAAACCAAGCACAGAGGCAAGAGAAACGCCCGTGCTACCATTCAGGGAATGAGTCACGAGCTAATGCAGGACACCTGCTAGGGGGTGGAGTTGAGCACTGCCCTAGAATTCACCCTGATAAAGAGAGTTCAGTTGAGCTTATGGAGTTAGAAGGGGAAGAAGGAGAAGAAGGAGAAGTGGATGAGGCATGTGTGCTGGATAAGGAAGCTAATGAGAGCTACGGTGAAGACAGCAGTGCCAGGAAAAAGCCAGAGTCTCTGTGGATTGATGAGACAGTGTCTTTCTTCAGGAAAAGAAAAGAAACCCCAAGGGAAGGATATAATAAGGGCAGAGTGGATTACCTGCAGTATCCACGGGAACACAGAAGTGAAAGGAAGCCAGGAAGGCAAGTGAAATCTTCTGTGCAAGGCTTAGGTTGGGAACCTACAGCCAGTCCAAAGCCACAAAGAAAACCTCCACCAGCTAGGCTAAAAGGTAAGCCAAAAGGCTGGTATAAAAGTAGTTACAGTGACTGTATTTACCCAGAGGGTTGGAGCTGGGAAGAGAATACCTGTGCTGATAACGTTGGTGAAAGCCAGTATTTAACTCAGGAATATCAGATGAAACCTGAAGCAGTTAGAAAGGGCGTGGCATCAGGATTGCCGTTGCAAACATTTCCTTCTAGTCAGGAAGAGTTAATGGACTTTGAACCTGAGTGTGTGAATATTGATGAAGATATCATGGACTGTACGATATCGCTTGCTAATGAAATAATCTCATTACGCTGAAGGCATGTTTTGAAAGAGAAAGTACAGCACTACTAGCATTGGGAAGCAGAGAGCTGTGAAGAAACAGCATTGTTATGTTGGAATGCTAGATATCAACCTGTTTATTGCTGAAGTAAGCCTTTTCTGTAAAAGAACCTTTGATTTGTCCTTATGCCAGTAAATACCTGGTTTGTGTTACTTTGTTCATGGTGAAATCCACCCCGGGAGGGGAAATAAAATCCTTTGGTTGCTTAAGCCACTTTTCCACAACTGCTCCTCATTGATTCAGTGAAGGGACTACATTTCCCAAAAAGCCCAGCTTCAGGATTTGTAAAGTAGCTGCTTCAGGGGGGAAAACCCACTTATTTAACCTCTACTCACTTATATACGGGGGTTTAAGGAGAGCTGGTGACACTCCAAAACACAAATACGTAGTCTACATGCGCATGTGCAGTAGTTGGTTCCGCATCCGTCCCACAGGTGACAGACATCAGTGGAATCGTGCGCCGCACATGCACAGATACATACACGTCTGGCGCATGTGCGGCACATGGTTCCATGTACGCACCCTGTGCATCGACTGTGCACATGCGCAATGTGCGCACACATGCGCAGACGTCCAAAGATCCATAAATTAACGTGCACACCTGGCACACGCTGAGGGGTTAGTGCAGGTGAGCGAGTTTGACGGCGTGCGTTTTTGGTGGTGTAGCGAATGGAGGGTCAGAGGCAGGTTAGGCGTGTAGTGTGGCTGGGTTGGTGGGTGGTGAGAGAGGTGAGCGGCGGCCTTGGTGAGTGCTGGGGAGGTGTGTGGCTGGGTTGGTGTGTGCTGGGGGAGGTAGGTGACACAGGTGGTGGGTGGTGTGTGGCAAGGTTGGTGTGTGGTGGGTGTGGTGTGTGGCTAGGTTGGTGTGTGCTGGGGGAGGTGAGTGGCAGGGTTATTGTGAGGTGGGGAGGGGAGGGGGGTAGGGTTAATAGTGTCCGCTATGGTGGCCTTTGTGATTGCTTCCTCTACACTGGGGGATGTGCAGGGCTTGCGGTTGCCTGACGAGGGAGATGGAGTCCATGGGGCTGGGGCACGTGGCGGGGATGCAGGCCCGCTCCAACACCGACCTGCAGCTTTGGGGGAAGGCCAAATCATAAAAATAGAGAAAAAAGCTTCAATACATTTTTGTTGGAACGCACACCAGGAAGGAAGGAAGAAGAAATCCCCTTCTTGTAGTTTGTTGTTCCATTTTTTCTTTTTTTAAAAATCTAGGGACGCAACCCTAACAAAGGATCAAGGGACCAACAACCCTCAATACCAACCAAAAATTAGTGGAATGAGAACCAGTACTTATCTATAAGTGTCCCAGCATCCATTCGATTCGAAGACCTGGCAAAAGCAAAGGCCAGCAATTCTCATTCCACTAATTTTCGGTTGGTATTGAGGGTTGTTGGTCCCTTGATCCTTTGTTAGGGTTGCGTCCCTAGATTTTTAAAAAAAGAAAAAACGGAACAACACACTACAAGAAGGGGATTTCTTCTTCCTTCCTTCCTGGTGTGCATTCCAACAAAAATGTATTGAAGCTTTTTTCTCTATTTTTATGATTTGATTAATTTGTGGGAAATTAGTAGGTTTTAGGATTTGATTATTGGGGGAAGGCCAGGCAGGGCCTGTGCTGGCATGGCGCAGGAGGCGTGCCAAGTTGCAGGCTTGCCAGCCTCACCTCTACAGGCCCAGGGCCAATCTCCAGGGCATGCGTGAGGACCAGGTCATCTCCCTCTACCACCTGAGCACAGGGGCTATTAGGGAGCTCTATGAGAATCTAAGACCTGACCTCAAGCCCCTGACTGGTCAGTCACATGCCATACCAGGTTTGTTCAAGCTCCTTGGTGCCCTACATTTCTTTGCCTCTGGCTGTTTCCAGTCATCTGTGGCCGCAGTGGGTGGCATGAGCTGCCCCACCTTCTCACGCTGAATCCACCAAGTACTGTGTGCCATGATCAGCCGGGTTGGGAACTACATTGCATTTCCCAACACTAGGCAACAGTGGGGGACCCTGAACCAGGCCTTTGAGGCGTTTGCCGGGTTACCATACGTGATGGGAGCTATTGATTGCATACATGTTGCCCTTGCCCTGCCCAGAGGCAGTGTTCCACAACCGCAAACACTACCACTCCCTGAATGTTCAGGTTGTATGTGATGCAGGTATGCATATTCTGAATGTGGTCCCGCAGTTTGCAGGGTCCACCCATGACTCCTATATCCTGCGTCACTCGGCACTGTACAGACAACTTGAGGCCGGTCAATTTGAGGACTGTATACTGCTGGGTGGGTATTTATCATCTCTGACTTGCACAACATATACCCCTGCTATCCGTCTGCACACATGTCTGTCTTTGACGTGTGTCCCGAGTTGTGTGTGTGTGTCATCTGTGTGTGTGGGAGCTGCCGGGGGGGCGGGGGGAAATACGCCAGGTCTTCTGTGCTGCGGTGCTGTGTGTTGGTGGCATACTGACATTTGAGGTTTCATGCCATTTGGCATTGTGTGTTTAGGTTGGCACGGTACGACACACATGTATGCTTCCTGTGTATCAACAGTGTGGTATTGTCTATGCCATCCTGCCTGCCATGGTGGGGTAGCTGTTCCTGTCGCATCATCTGTGTGTGGGGAATAGCATGACCGTCAAATGCTTGCACATGTGTGCATCTCTGCCTTTGTCCAGGGTGCATTGCATGTGTGTCTCTGATGTGTTCAGGCCTGGTGCTACTACCTTTTGGCCTCTGGTGTCTGCCCATGTGTCTGCTGTGGTTCAGGTTAATGTTGTTTGCACTCCTTCTACCTCCCCCATGCTCTGTATCTCACACCTCCAGACACTGGCGCATAGGTGTTGTGTCCCATCATGTGTTCCCCTATGTTTCTGTCTGACCTGTAGGTGCTGTGGGTCTGCACATACATTCATGTGTTCATGTGTGTGGACATCAGCTACTGTTTTAACATTCAACATTTCTTTCTACAGGTGACGCAGGATATGGGTGTCGGCCCTGGTTGCTAACCCCTGTGCGTCTACCATGGACACGTGCAGAGATGAGGTACAATGATGCCCATGCCACCAGTCGCTCTGTCATCGAGTGCACCTTTGGCATTTTGAAAAGTCATTTCAGGTGTCTGGATAGGACCGGCGGGGCCTTACAATACCAACCCGTGACAGTGGCAGAGATCATCCTGCACAACATTGCTCTCAGGCACGATATCAATGTAGAAATTAATGGGGATCTGGAAGACGATCCAACGTGCCCTCATGTACATGCCCGTGGTGACACACGTGAGAGCGCAGCACTCAGGCGCAAGCTGATTGAGGAGCTATTTTCATGTGAGTACTGGATGCTTCTGAATGAAACATTTGTATAGATATCTGTACTCCTACTACTACTGAGCATTGGTATCGCACTACCAGTCATACACAGCACTGCACTGACATTGCTGACACAATGCCTGGCCATCTGAGCTTACAGTGTAGTCCAACTGCTAACAAAGAAGGTGTGGGCAGGGGACAACAGCGGGTGGAGGTGATTAATGTGGTCAGGATTATTAGGCTTAGGTGATGGTGGGCTGTCACACAGGATTTTGAAATGGCTGGTGAAGGTGGCTGCCCTGCAGTCACAGGTAGTTAGTTCCAGGCGTTGGATGCTGCAAGGTGACAGGTGTGTAGTCCTGCATTAACAGTGGGGGAGCAGCCAATAGATAGGACCAGTTGGCTTGACGTGTAGGGATGACATTTTGGAGATATGAGGGGATTGCTTGGATTGTATGCTCTGATGAGCATGGACTGTGTGTTACATGTTTCGGTATGGCGATGCATACAGGTGTTAGCACTGTTTACATGCTCAGTAGTAGTAGTAGTATTTGTAGTACTTGGTTTATGCGAGTCAAGGTACAGGGCAAGCACAGTGTGACTGCATGTATAGATCAGCAGGTGCGTCTTGACCTCGCCTGGGGCCTGTGAGGTGTCGTGACAGGTGGGGTGTTATTGTCATACTGAGGCTGTCGGTAGATTAGCCATACAGGCAAGTGTTGCATACATTGTGGTGGACAGAGATGATTTCGAGGCAGACCAGCAAGCTGTGGGTTACAGTGACCAGGATAGCGGATGATGGAGGGGGGCATTAGCACTTTATTTGTGTGTTCTGAGGTGACAGCATGAATCTTGCTGATGTTATCTAGGGGGTCACCACAGGCCTTAGCTACATGATGGGTATGTGTGGGGAAGGGGAGCGAGGGGTCATAGAGACCTGCTACCTTGATGAACACGTAGACAGAAGGTGTATCCAACCTATACACAGACACTGTAAAGATTGGAGAGGGTTTAGGGGCGATGCCCAGATGTCCGGTCTTGGCCATGCTCAATTCATGCAGCGGGGGTACCTGCAGCCACCAATGTCAGGGAGCAAGCTGAGATGGGGTGTGGTTTGCCCAACATAGTTCATGCGTGGTGAGATATCTTTGGGACACATCAGTGTACAGCTGCTGGTGATAGCCAGGGGATTTGCCTGCTGCACCAGGGAACTGGGTATGGGGCCAGGGGAATGTAGCAGCCCCTGCATATATCCCCTTCGTACAGCACCTGGGTTAGCAGGGGAGGTGGACCCACAGGAACACACACTGAAGGTGCTATGGGAGACATATGGGGGAGGCAGGCTTGTACCGAGACCTTTGGACCGAGCACATACAGGGTAGCACGATGACGGTTGTGGTCAACAGTCTCGGGGGCAGCAGACAGGTCCCAAAGTGGACGGACAGGCTACAGGCCCTTGGACCTGGCCAGAAACACATCAGTGGCATGTTTGGGTGGGGGCAATTAGGTACAGTGTCATGATGAACTGCCAGACTGTGATGGATCTAGGGGGTTATGAGAGATGAGGACGTGAAGCGGGTGTGTTTGTTGCACAGCTCCAACATGACATATGTATGTTTCCCTTGTGTTTCTCAATCCACAGGACATGCTTGGTGACGTTCCTGTTGCTGTAGTTCAGTGGCAGCTATGTGCACCTCATTCAACATGCAGGACACTGGGGTAGATGGACATCACTGTTCCCTCTAAGCTGTGCGCGTGTGCGCGCGCACACACCTCGCCAAGCGAGCGCACATACTTTACAACAGAGCGCACAAAAATTACGGCTCTGATTCTGATAGAAAACAACACAGACGTCTTAAAATTTAAAAGTTATGATTATAATTACTAGAAATTTCCCGCTTCATTTCGTAATCATCTATTTTCATTTAATTTGATTAAAATCAATGTGGTGTACATACTGTATTCTGACATGTAGTCAAATTTTAAAGTATATCACTCCGAGTGTCATTATGTGGCGCACAAAAATTTAACCTTCCTTCAAAAGCTGCACATAGCTGATATTTTATGCACACACAGCCTACAGAAAATTAGAGGGAACATTGGTGGATATACATGTGATTTGTGTGTGTGGACAGTCAGGAGCAACACATGTCACAGGTTATCTGTCTACTGCTCGTATGTTGTAGGTGTCCTATTCATCGTGCTCCCCCGTACCCTATATGTTGATGTTGGCCACACATAGCCACATGTGTTTGTGCGCAGTTTGTCTTCTCCGGCACTGTCTCTGGGACGCAGCCAACAGGGCTGCATGTGTCTACAGGTCCTAGGTGTTCTGGTGGTGGGCCGCACTTACACCCTTCCCTGACATTGTAGCATCAGCCAATAGCAGTGTATCATAGCATTTGCCAAGCCTTTATCTTCAGTATTCACCAATTGTGCACATACAGACCTATGTTACTGGTGCCACGCTCACCTTCTCATACTGTGTGTGTGTGTGTGTGTGTGTTTGTGGGTGGCTCTGCTATGATACAGTGTGCATGCAGTTTGCATTATCATGTGGTGGGCAGGGTCTGCACACCTGTGGAGCGGTGGTGAGTGTGCTATCTCTACCTTACTGGTGTTAACCTTGTGCACAGTGTGTGCATGTGTTGTGGGTTGACCTATCTCATATGTATTGACAGACCACTGCACGACAGCATTTATGTATCCCAGATATCACCATAATTTGGACATGCGGCAACAGCAGCTGGACATGGGGACATGGTTATTCGACACATGTTGATGACATCTTCTGCCTTTATTGAGACGTGTTGTGGACTTTGCCTGCCTGTGAAGATCCCAAGCAGGCATTTGCTGCAGACACACAGTAGGTAGCACCTTGGCTCGTTTGGGTGTAACATCAGCCTTTATATGTTTGTTTTGTGCTGTTTGTTTCATGGAACTTTCCTGTTGGGCCTCTGTGCACCAGAGCTAATGGACATGGGGTGCAGCTGTGATACACCTGTGTTACTTGGGCATGGACATGACCATATCCATGGGACACGCTCATCTGTGGTTGCATTTCCAAATGTCCACAGCATGCACAGTGTTCTGTGTTGTGATCATGTTATGTTTGCTTGTGTGCCTTTTAATTACGTCGGTACTGATCTTTGACTGGCTTTGCGTCCAGCATACCATGACAGTGTTTGTCCTTATTCTGACACAGGGCAGAGGACACACACAGCACATCTACTTACGTGCATCTGCGGGCGACATCACCCACCTGTTGCAGGACACAACAACATCATTCAAATATCCCTGGGAGATGGTGCCATAGGATGTTTGACCTCTGCGAGTAGGACACATGCTCATGATGAACATTACTGTTGGACTGCTACTTTCCGTATAACAGGCCTGTCCAACACATCATTGCTACCGTGATCTGGCTGGGTGTCCTGTTGATTGTGCAAGACACACATGACCATTCGAGTACTGTGGCACATTGAGATATCACACTTGACTATGCATGCCCGGTGATTCACAGACAGTCTTAACGGGACATGTGGGGTTGCAGACGCCCTATGCACTGTGGACACTGTGTACTGGTCCGTATGTGTGCATCATGGACTGGAATAGTCGCTGTATGTTCTACATCCATCTGACGTTTTGTTAGTGTGTGTTGGCCATGTGTGTAACATGCACGCAAGATATTCTCATCTGTGGAGGTCACGGGGGCATACAGCCATGCGTGTGGCACAGGGGCAACATTGTATACGTACTCTTGTATATGTCGGCCTATCCTGCACTTGGACATGACACAGTTGTTACCACCACACCAGTTTAATGGGTGCCAACATTTTGGATTGATGTTTGCCCTCACCAAGGGAATTACAGTGCATATGGGGCATCACTGTGTCATGGTTCACCCTACACGGTGCATGTGCATGTGATTGCATATATTGGTACACAAGGGCATGTGGCAGTGTGGCTTCTGTGTGGGGTAATGGCCCATGTTTGACCTTTCTTTAACACTCCATATAGAGGTCATTGTGTTTGGCTACTGTACAGCTGTGCTGCTGTACATTGATTTACAAACATAGCATTGCATGTCTGCACAGTCCTCTTTGTCCCCTGACGTTCTGCCACTCACCTTCGCCCATGACATTTGCAGCGTGGCAGTGTGATTGTCCATTTTCATCCTTCATTTGTGCATCCCATGTACCGTGATCTATGTGTATGGTTCATGTATCCACACCACCCATTGCAGGGGACCCGCTGCATGGTGATATCTCTGCATGTCTGTGAGGTTCCTTTTTTGGTCTTCTCTGGGATCATGTGCCTCTTGTACCTGTTATCTTATCCTCATTTTGCACTTGGCCTTTGTTTTGGGTTCCATTGTTGACGCTTTCATTGCTATATCATGCATTCTGGGGCAGCTGTGAAATATATATCTATATCTGTGTGTACACTGGCTTACATGTTGCTACTTATGCTTTTTCAGGTTTTGCCACCTGTATTGGCAGACGGATATATTTTTTTGGGGACAATTCCTGACTGATGTGTGTTGATCACTCATCATGCACTGCCTAGTGTCTACATGCGACTAGGGCATCTGGGACATGCAGCAACAAGTGGGGGGTGGGGGGATACTGCATAGTGAACACCATGCAGCTGTGGCACATTATCTCTCCTGCCCAACATCTGTAGACTTGCCACTGACTTTGGGGTGACATGTGGGTAGCTTGCATGCTCAATGTGTTTTAAGTTTGTTCACTGTAAACCAACCACCTTGATATGATGACAGGCAGTATATACGATATGTCTACTGGTGACCACAATAAAATTATGTGTTTGACCCACATTTCTCTCTGCTGCTGCTTGACCACACTGACACATGTCTTTCATTATGTTCTGGTAATGTACATGGCCCACCTGTGCTCACATCCTTGTATGGTGGCAGCTGGCTATGTGGCAGCAGTCTGACACATCACAGGGTGCTACGTGTTTCCATACTGACATTCCCTTTGAGGGGACATATTTGGGTTGTGCTTGCTGTGGTTGTTTGGGGTAGTGGTTGCAGACATGTGTTGGTGCACCATAGGTTACAGGTTCAAGTTCCACATGTTCCTTATCTTTGCCCTTTTTTGGTGCTAACCTGACCAGGAGCTTCATGACGACTGGTCACCTCTCCGCACACCCCTCCATCTCTTCACCTTATACCACAGTATGCCCTCGATGCAGCCTATCCGTCGCATATTAGCTGTTACATATGGCTCTTTCTTTGTACTGTCCATGTCGGCTGGGGGGATTGGCATTGCTGTTGTTGATCTGCTGTGGTCCATGTCTGTTTGTAGGTTCATGTCTCACATGCTCATTTTCCGTTCTGTTCCCCATTTTGCCCTGCTCCACAGAGCATCCCCTGCCGCCCATTGGGTTTAGCTTCTTTGCTCTTTTGCATGCTATGTCCACTGCATAACATTTCAGTGTGTGTGTGTGCATGTGTTTATATGTGGTTATCGTCCCAATTACTGAGTGTGATATGCGCTATACACACCAGTTCTGCCTGTGCATTGCATCTTCGTAACTGTTGGGGTTGCCCTATCATGGCAGCCAGCTGTGTTTTGGTGTGGTGCCCTCCAGTGTTCTTGTATGCAGCCTTTGCTATGACACTCATGTTGGTGTTGTAGCCTATAGGTTTGTGCATTGCAATTTGTGCTACTGGTCATGGGTTCAATTCCTCTCTGTTCTAATTATATTATGCCTCTCGTCCACACGTACTTTGCATTCCTGTTACAGTCCTATCTGTGATGATCTGTGCTGCTGGCACATTATACCCTCATCACTGTTGCCAAACATTCTTCTGTTAGTCTATCTGTGTCTGCAAGCTCTTGGCGTCCTACCCTACTGTGCAGGCTTCTACCCCATGTCTTGCACTGGCACACTTTTCTGCATTGTGGCTCTTCATGCTTGCCTCTCCTTTATCTGCTCTGCAAGGCACTGCTCTCCTCTGTCCTCCTGTCATTGCACTTATCCTGCCACCTCTACCTCCTCTGTTGGACACGTATCCCCATCCTCTGCCATACACTGTCATTGTTGCACTGTACATTACCATCACCCTGTACATCGGTACAGCTGCCCCCGATATGTTTGTCCACTTTACTTGCTGCCACATGGGCTGCACGCAGATTTGGCTGGTCCATGAGCTCCGTCATCTACTTCCTTCCATCACTTGTTCATTGCCTTTCCTTGGTGCTCTGTGCAGTGTTATGGTTACATCTGTGTTTGAGCCATACATTTCATGCTTGTGACCTTGGGGCACCTTTGTGCCCCTGGGCACCATCTCCTGTGTCACCTTAGCATCCCGGGGCATCTTTCATGGCACCTTAGGTTTGGCCAGCTTATGGTGCGCCTTATATGCTGCCTTGCAGGGTGCCAACCTTTGCTGCCGCTCTCTGGGGCACATTATGACCTGCCTTGGATGACGTGGTGCTTTATGATGTGCCTTATGGTGCACCCTAAAAGGTGCATTAGGTTGCGGCCCTGGGGTGAGGCTTTTTTGGCTGGCAGTGCAGATTGTTGGGATGTGTCTGACTGTTACAAGCAGGAAAAGGGATTGCCTCAGACATCCTTTTAACTGAGCCCACTGAGGGATAGAACTCATGACCACTGTATCAGCAGTCAATGTATTAAGCAGTGTGCTATACCTCTGTTGCTGTGATTGCAGGTCAGCGCGCCTAATTAAGGCTAACGTGTGTTAACGTGCCACGGCTCCCTCTATCGTGCGATAACGGACGTTATCGCGCGATAACCCGAAATGCTACCTTAAGACCGGAACGCTGGAAGTAGCGGTATACAAATGTATACTAAATAAAATAAATAAACGCCCACTACCTTATATGGCATTCATCACAATAAGACTGCAACTAACACCGGTAACATTAAGACGGTTTAGTAAACATACCCCATAGAAACATAGTGACAGAAAAATACCATATGGCCTATCTAATCTGTCCTTCCATATCAGATCTTCTATGTTTGTCGCATGTCTTTTAGAATTCAGATATTGTCCTTGTCTCTATTACCTCCACTGGGAGATATTTCCATGCATCTATCTACCACTCTTTCCATAAAGAAATATTTCTGCATATTACTCCTGAGTCTATCCCCTTTCACCTTCATCCTATGTCCCCTTATAGAAAAGCTTGTTTTCAATTGAAAAAGGCTCTCTTCTTTTACATTTATGCCACAGAGGTATTTAAACATGTTTACCTGGACTGCCCAAAGAACAAACCAGTCAGTACTAGAGGAGATCAAACCTAAGCTTTCTTTAGAAGTTCAGATGATGAGACTTCAACTTTTGTACTTTGGATATATCATGCAAAGAGAGAGATCATTAGAGAAAGACATCATGTTTGGCAGGATAGAAGTTCAAAGCAAAAGAGGAAGGCCAGCAATGAGATGGATCACTACAATAACAGCAACTATGGATGCCAGTCTGTCAACAATGAGCCACCTGACTGAAGACCAAACACAATTTAGGACAACTATCCATAGGGGTATGTTTACTAAACGGCGCTAACTTCGCAGCTGTGATGTTATCACGTGATACATGATGTTATTGTGCGATAATGACGCATTAACGTGCGAGAATGTCATGTATCGCGCGATAATGTCTCCGGTGGTGTTAAGGTGTGCAGAGGGTATAGTAAGGCTCCCCAGAGGGCGGAGTAAGACTCCCCAGGGGCGGAGATAAGGGATCAATGGGCGGAGAGTGGGCGGGGAGAGGCCCCATGCACACTAATGCTGTGAAATGAAGGTCTGAAAATTAGCACCGGTGAAAACCTCGTGCTAGAGGCACTTTTGCAGGGGAGAGAGACCATTTCAGACAGTAATGTGCAACAAAGGCAGGGAAACCAAGAAAAGTGATAGTAATGATACATGTGCAGCAACATCATAGTGCCCAAGTATGAGAGGGCACTACGGTGAGGCTACAAATGGGGTACAGGCGCAGGCGGGAGATGCAGTGTGCCAGCTGGGGCACAGGGTAGGCTAGGCAGATTCCTAGGTGACACATAGGAATGTAGAAGCAGAAAACCAGCAAGACAGCAACTGACCAAGGGCAAACATGGCCACGAGTGTGTGTCCCAGAGGACAGTACCCATCAAGTACCCCAAAGGGCACATAACATCAGCAGGCGGTGCTGGGGGGAAGCATGGATGTCTATGGAGGCACCCCTACCCCATATCACACACCATAGGCAGCCGCCTACCGGCACACTGGATGGCCTGGGACCGCGCACCACCAGCACCACCGGCAGAAGGACATGTCAGCATGGTGGCGGAGGGGTGCTGGTGGCAGAGGGGGCAGTGGCATCTGCCCACAGCAGACCACGGCCAAGCCCCGTTTAGTTGGGTGCCATGCACTGCAACAGATAAGGTCTGTCTGACGAACAGTCATGGTTTCCCCAGGGAATGATCTGCCCCTGTGGCAACAGTTTGGTGCAGTACACACAGCCAGTGTGTTCAGGGAAAGAAGGTCACAAGTTCAAGTCCCAGCTGTGGCTTCTGCAAACCATGTTCCTATATTTTACCCAGTACTAAACCGTGGTAATAAAGACGGAACCTTTATTGCAGATAAAATAAACATGCCATAAGCGCCTATATTTTACCCTACAGAGCACAGACACCATAAACATGTGCAATCCCTAGAGCAGAGTTTCCCAACTGCAGTCCTGGAGGGTCAAACACCTTCAGGTTTTATGCTGTCCCTAATAAATATGCCTGTGCTGCATTTGTATTCACCGCCCCCATTGTATGCAAATGTATCTCATGCATAGTCATTAGGGACAGCATGAAAACCATGTTTGGCCCACCAGGACCAGAGTTGAGAACCTCTGCCCTAGAGCAGCTGCCAACAGGGGCACAAACACCCACACCCACAGGCTCCACTATCCAAAGCCTCATGGAGAGTCAGGTTGTTGAGCCCTGCACGGAGCTGCATCTCCAAATACTAGCACTTGCATACCTTAGCAATGCCATCCTAAACTTGGGAACACGTTCCACATATATCAAAAGCTTGCTATGATTAATGTCAGATAACAAATCCTAAGTTAAACACAATTTGTTGAAAGAGATTCATCATAGCAACCTTTCTGATATCTGTGGAGTGTATTTCAGTTTTTGCTTCTGACAGTGTTTACCACCTCTGGGGAGTGACCCAAACAGTATTGCGTACCATAGCAATGCCCGCACTGTGCCCAAGACTGGAGTGGCGGCCAGGGCTGCCAACCACCTCTATATTTGCACAATGCTGAAGTAGGTGTGGGAGTGTGTGTATGTCTATCAAGTGTTTTGTGGCTGGCCACACCTTGAGGAGCCCACAATGCTTGCACTGTTTCCAGTGTTATCCTGCCTATGTGCATAATGAGGAGCAAGGTAATGTGGGTATGGCCCGGACAGGGTGGCTTGGGCAGGATGCATCTGCACAGGGCATAGGGCAATGGCTGGGACATTGTAGTGCCCGACCAGCACCTGCATGGACAGGGTGGCCACAGCATGTCATGCTGGAGGGGGGGGGTCACTCTCACCCTGACTGAGCAGTGACCATGGCATGGCTAGGTTGCCCCATAGTGCTATACAGTGTTTTTCTCAAGTGATATCTAGGAGTTTCTTTTTCTGGGTCCCAATCACTGACATGCCTGCTTGGTGTGTGTACTCACATTCCATTTTTGAGTGCACACAGTTTCTCCAGGAACATGCACTATGTAGTAGCTAGCAGACTGTCTGCAGTTATCATGTGTATGGCTGGAACACCTTACAGGGTGGAGACTGACTGTGCTCTCTGTTGGTGAATGTCAGATAGTGGTGGGGGGCAGCTGATCTTTTCTAGGCCTACTGCCTGTCTGCCAGTGTCCTATGAAATACATACAGATCTGCATTGACTGCGCTGTAGGGTGCCTATTCCCCCAGCAGGATTGGGGTTGATGGTCCTCTCTACTGTCACCATTGCAGAGATGTAGAATGTGGATCTGTTGGTGGGAGATCCTGTCCCCACCCTGACCCACAGAGGGCAGGTTGGGTGGTGCTACATAATGAGCTTTTGGGTCCAACCACTGCTCTTCTCTTATAACATGTGACCATGGCAACCACACAGGATATGCACGATTCTGGGTGCATCATAGTCCACAAGGGCTAGACATGACTGGGATATATAGATGGACACAGGTGTATCCTAGATGTGTCTGTAAGGACTACCTATCACACACTGGCAATGATGGGGACCTGCAGTACAGCCTATCTCAGCCAAGCAAGGTGCTGCGGACTTGGTGCTGGGTGCCCCACCTCACCCTCAGGGTGAGCACAGGAACCGCACAATGTCACGGTCTGTAGCTACTCTGTGCCTGTAACACACACAATTATTTCCCCCTACTAGGCCGGGGTGCTATAGAGGCGCATATCTCATCTTTTGAGCAGCTGTAGGCTGCTGATCTGCATGTGCAGTGCATCATGGGTACTGGTGTGTTTACCCTATCCTGGTAACCACAGCAGACAGTTTGTGTAGTGACCTGCAGTCTTTCTGTAGCCAGTCAGCAGTGTGTTAGATGTTATAGAGATGTAGCCCACTGGTTACTTCAATCACTGTGTAGGTAGAGGTTATGGGTTTGATCCTACAATGGTGTTATTTAATAAGGCTATCTGAGGCATTGCCTTTTAATTTAAATCAGTGCTGCCAGCAAAAACACCCTCACAATGCCATAGCCTAAGTTGCATCATAAGGCACCCTATAAAGTGCCCTATAGGGCACATTATAAGGTGCCTTGGCGGACAGGGCACTCTATAATGTGCCCTATGGAGTGCCTTATAGGGTGCCCTATGCGGCACCTTAGGTTACAGCACTGTGAGGGTGTTTTTGCTGGCAGCACTGATTTAAATTTAAAAAAGGAAATGCCTCAGACAGCACTGATTTAAAAGAAAAGGAAATGCCTCAGACAGCTTTCTTACATGACACCACTGCAGAATTGAACCCATGATCTCTGCTTCCACAGTCATTGCAGTAGCCAGTGGGCTACATCTTTATTGCTTTGAATACTGCGCTGGCATGAACTTAGGGGTATGTTTACTAAGCAGTCTTAACGTGCAGCCGGCGTTAGTGTGCAGGATGCCATATAAGGTAGTGGGCGTTCCTGTCTTAAGGTAGCATTTAGAGTTATCATGCGATAAGGTACGTTTTCATGCGATAGAGGGAGCCGTGGCACATTAATGAGCGTTAGCCTTAATTAGGTGCGCTGACCCACAAACACAGCAGCAGAGGTGTAGCACAATGGTTAATACATTGACTGATGAAACGGGGTCATGAGTTTGATCCCCCAGTGGGCTCAATGAGTAAGGCTGTCTGAGGCATTACCGTTTACTTTAAATCAGTTTTTGTGGTGACCTGCAGTCCTTCTGTAGCCAGCCAGGGGTTTGCTAGTAGCTATAGAGCTGTAGGTCACTGGTAACTTCACTGCCTGTGAAGCCAAAGGTCATGGGTTTGATCCCACAGTGGGGTTATTTGATAGGGCAGTCTGAGGCGTTTTCTTTTTTTTTTTTTTTAAATTTAAATTAGTGCTGCCAGCAAGCACACCCTCACAGTGCCGTAACCTAAGGTGCCGCATAAGGTGCCCTATAAGGCACTCCAGAGGGCACATTATAAAGTGCACTGTCCGCCAAGGCACCTTATAATGTTCCTTATAGGGCGCCTTATAAGGCACCTTATAGGGCGCCTTATAGAGCGCTTTAGAGGGTGCCTTATGAGGCACCTTAAGGCTACAGCACTGTGAGGGTGGTTTTGCTGGCAGCACTAATTTAAATTAAAAAAGAAAATGCCTCAGACAGCCCTATCAAATAACCCCACTGTGGGATCAAGCCCATGACCTCTGGCTCCACAGGGAGTGAAGTAACCAGTGGGCTACAGCTACTAGCAAATCCCTGGCTGGCTACAGAAGGACTGCAGGTCACCACACATACTGTCTGCTGTGGTTACCAGGATAGGGTTAACCCACCCGTACCCAAGATGCACTGCACATGCAAATCAGCAGTCTACAGATGATCACAAGATGGGGTATGCACCCCCACAGCACCTCGGCCTGGTAGGGGGAACTGACCGTGTGCACCACCACAGCACCTCAGCCTGGTAGGGGGTACTGACCGTGTGTGTTACTGGCACAGAGTAGCTACAGACCGTCACATTGTGCGGGTACTGTGCTCACCCTGAGGGTGAGGTGGGGCGCCCAGCACCAGGTCCACAGCACCTTTCTTGGCTGAAATATGCCATGCTGCAGGTCCCTATCAGTGCTAGTGTGTGTGATTAGGTAGTTTCTGCAGGCACACCTAGGATACATCTGTGTTCATCTGTATTTCTCAGTCATGTCTAGCCCTTATGGACTATGATGCACCCAGAATAGTGCATATCCTGTGTTGGTGCCATGGTCACATGATGTAGGTGAAAGGGGGGGGGGGGGTGTTTGGACCCATAGGCGGATTATGTACCACCACCCAACCCACCCTCTGTGGCTCAGGGTGGGAAACAGGATCTCCCGCCAACAGATCCACATTCTACCTCCCTGCCATGGTGGCAGTAGAGGGGACCATCAACCCCAGTCCTGCTGGGGAACAGACACCCTACAGGGCAGGCAATGCAGATCTGTACACATCCATAAGGCAAGGCAGACAGACAGTAGGCCTGGAAATGCTCAGCTGCCCCCCACCACTATCTGACATTCTCCAGCAGTAAGCCTCCAGCCGCTGCACCCTGCAAGGTGTTCCAGCCAGATACATACTAACTGCAGACCGTCTGCTAGCTAGTCCATAGTGTATGTTCCTGGAGAAAATGCATGTATCCAGAACTGGGATGTCAGCGCACACACCAAGCAGATAAGTCAGTGATTGGGCCCCAAAAGGGAACCCATAAATATCACATGAGAAAAATACTACATAGAACTATGGGGGAACCTAGCCATGCCGTGGTCACTGCTCAGTCAGGGTGAGAGTGACCTCCCAGCAGGACATGCTGTGGCCACCCTGTTCGTGCAGGTGGTTGTCGGGCACTACAATGTCTGAGCCATTGCCCTATGCCCTGTGCAGATGCATCCTGGCCAGGCCACCCTGTCCGGGCTATACCCATGGTACCTTGCTCCTCATTATGCACATTGGCAGGCTTACACTGGCAACAGTGTGGGCTGAGGAATGTTGGCAGACACCACACACTGGATAGACAAACACACACTCACACACCTATGCCAGCATTGTGTAAATATAGAGGCTCTTGGCAGCCCTGGCCACCGCACCAGTCCTGGGCACAGTGCAGGCATGGCTATGGTACGCAATACTGTTGGGGTCACTCCCCAGGGTGATAAACACTGTCACGCACCAGACCTGAAACACACTCCACAGACATCAGAAAGGTTGCTATGATGCAGCTCAATCAGCAAATTGTGTTTAACTTAGGAATTGCTATCTGCCAGTAATCATAGCAACCTTTTGAGAGATGTGTACTGTATTCCCAGGTTTAGGGTGGCATTGCTAAGGTATGCAAGTGCTAGTATTGGGAGATACACGCAGGGCCCAACATCCTTCCTCTCCAGGAGGCTTTGGATAATGGAGCCTGTGGGTGAGGGTTTGTCTGCCCCTTTTGGCCGCTGCTCTAGGGCAGAGGCTCCCAACTCCAGTCCTGGTGGGACAAACACTGTTCAGGTTTTCATGCTGTCCCTAATGAATATGCATGAGATACATCTGCATACCATGGGGGTGGTGCATAGACATGCAGCACAGCCGTGTTTATTAGAGGCAGCATGGAACCTGAATGGTGTTTGGCCCTCCAGAACTGCATTTGGGAGACTCTGCTCTAGGTAATGCGCATGTTTATGGTGTCTGTGCTCTGTAGGGTAAAATGTAGGCGTATTGGGCATGTTTCTGTTATCTGCAATAAAGGTTCTGTCTGTATTACCATGTTGTAGTAGTGGGTAAAATATGGGGACTGGGTTAGCAGGAACCACAGCTGGGAATTGAACCTGTGACCTTCTTTCCCTGAACACACTGGCTGTGTTCACTGCACCACCGTGTTGCCACAGAGACTGTGCATTCCCTGGAGATACCATGACTGTTTGTCAGACAGAGACTGTCTGTTGCAGCGCACAGCACCCACCTAAACAGGACTAGGCCATGGTCTGCTCTGGGCAGCTGCCACTGCCCCCTCCACCACCAGTACCCCTCTGCCACCATGCTGACATGCCCTTCTGCTGGTGGTGCTGGTGGTGCACAGTCTCAGGCCATCCAGTGTGCGGGTAGGCGGCTGCCTATGGTGTGGGTTCTGGGGTAGGGGTGCCTGCATAGCTGTCCACGCTTCCCCTCAGCACCGCCTGCCAATGTTCCGTGCTATTGGGGGTACCTGCTGAGTACTATCCCTTGTGACACCGTAGGAAGCACACTCGTGCCCATGTTGGGCCCTCAGCAGATGCTGTCTGGGTGCTCTACTGTTTCAGCATTCCTATGGGCCAGCTAGGCATCACCCTATTCCGCACTGTGGCCCAGCTGCACCACAGCAAGTGCAGCCTGCGCCCTCTGTGTCCCCTTTTCCAGCATCTGTCCAGTTGCCCATTCCGACATGCCCGCCCTGCTGTTGCGAAACATGTGCATGCCATAGGAAACCTGTCCAATGGAGAGGAAAACCCTGCTCAGCGCAATTTCACTGTGGGCTCATTCACCTTGTATGGGGACGGAGCATAGACCTTTCCAAAATTCATATCCTTTTTTTTTGGAGCTTTCTTGGGAGTGTTTTTTGATGTTTTCCATTGATATCACTATTGCCCAGCTTGGGTTTTTTTTTTTTACATTTTCTTCTGTTCATTTTCACTGTTTATTTGCCCTTTTGTTCCGTGCACATGTATCACACTTATCACTTTTTGTAGGTTTCCCTGGTTTTGCTGTACATTGCCGACGAAAATGGTTTCTTTTCCCTTTAAATCAGCTCTAATGCCAGGGTTTCACTGGCGTTAGTTTTCAGCCTCGGATTTCACAGTGTTAGTGTGCAGGAAGCCTCTCCCCTCCCACTCTCTGCCCATTGACCCTCTCTCTCCGCCCCTGGGAGCCTTCCTCCGCCCTCTGGGACCTTTCTCCACCTTCAGCGCTCGTTTGCGTCACTGCACGCGTTAACGCGCGATAAGGTGCCTTATTGCCTGGTAAAGCGCCATTATCACGTGATAAGGCACCTTATCGTGCGATAACGTGACAGCAGCGCAAATAGTGCCCTTTAGTAAACATACCCCTTAGGGTTAACGCGCGTTAAGGTGCCACGGCGCCCACTATCGCGCGATACAGATTCTTGCTACCTTGCCACCAGAACGCCCACTCCTTATATGGCATTCTTCACATTATCGCTGCAACTAGCGCCAGTAACATTAAGACGATTTAGTAAACATACCCCATAGAGTCACCATCGACTCAATGGCACCTAACAACAACAACAACAACATCATATCTCCTCTATCCCACTTTTCCTCTAACATATACATATTGAGATCTTTAAGTCTGTACTCATATGTTTTATAACAAAGACTAGTAGCCACCCTCTGCACCGACTCCATTCTGTTTATATTCTTTTGAAGGTGTGGTTTCCAGAATTGCACACAATACTACAAATGAGGTCACACAAGAGACTTATATAGAGGCACTATCACCTCCTTTTTTCTGCTGGCCATTCCTCTCCCTCTGCACCTAAGCATCCTTTTGGCTTTCGCCATCACCTTTTCTACCTGTTTAGCCACTTAAAGATCATCAGAAACAATCACTCCCAGTTCTCGCTCTTCTTTCATGGACATTTTGCTTCCCAAATGCATGACCCTGTATTTTTTAGCATTAAATCTCAGCTGCCACATTCTTGATCATTCTTCATGTTATTTACTCCTTTCTAGGTGTCTACTCTATTGCAGATTTTGGTATCATCCGCAAAGGGGCAAACCTTAACTGACAGCCCTGCTGCAATATCACTAACAAAGATATTAAAAAGAATCGGACCAATGACAGATCCCTGTGGCACACCACTGATAACCTTCTTCTCCTCAGAGTGAGCCCAATTTACCTATACCCTTTGTCGCCTCCCACTCAACCAATTTGTAAGTCAGTCTGTCACTTTAAGGTCCATCCTTAGGGTGTTCAGTTTGTTTATAAGTCACCTGTGTAGAACAGTGTCCAAGGCTTTACTGAAATCTAGGTACGCCATATCTAGGGATCTCCCTCAGCCCAACTCCTTGGACACCCAGTCGAAGAAATCAATGAGATTTATTTATTTATTTAACAATTCTTTTTTACTGTTATATCTATTAGTCACAGCAGTTTGCATGGAATGAAAACTTGAGCTTTACATGGAACATTTTCAGGTAAGTTAACTATACAACATAAACTTTAGAACACTTGAAGAAAGAAAAAAACTCTACAATGTAAACTATGGGACATTTGTAACAATGTAACTGTACAGGATGAACTGTGTAAAGAAGGTTGTAGATTGTTCTATGAAGTGAATGTTAATATGCTTGTAGGGAAGGTGAAGCATATGGTCCAAGGGGCCAGGTTGGTTTGTGAGGTGTGTTAGGTGACTGTAACATGGGAACAAATGCTGATTTGTCTGACAAGACCTTCTTCTGGCAAACCCATGCTGCCTCAGATTTTGCAATCCAGTGGACTCCAGAAACCTCACTTTTCTCTCTTTTCCAATTTGCGTCTAGATACAAAGGTATCAGTTTTACAGTAAATCATATCATAACCATCACATCTTAAAAATAGAAAATGGAAATTTGAATATTTAGCCTGCCTTTTCCACGTACAGCAATTTTCTACAACAGAGAACTTACAATTTCCAGGAAACTGGAGTGATTTAATTTTACATTTATTTATTTATCTATACTTATATTCCTCAGCAAATAACTAATACCAGTAATTACAATAAAAATATAAAATAAAACAATTCATGAACAAACCTAAAACAACAATCACATGAAAGAAATCACAAAATACAATAAAAGGCATCAATCAAATCAAACTTAAAAATAAAATTAGCTTCCATTTGCAAGTCAGCCAGGAGCAAATTCCATACACATTGTCTAGCAAATGAGAAAGCTGTATTCTGAGTAATAGCTAACTTTATAGACTTTGCAAGAGGAACCAATAAAAGATTTGATTCAGTTGATCTAAATAGCTTTACTTGTGACTGTAAAAACAAAACATCCCTAAAATAACTTGGTCCCTTACCATTTAGTGCACCATAATCAACAAGGAGCCAATGCAAAATGATTAGAACTGGAGAGATATGCTTGTGAATTCCACAACCAGAAGCCAGTCGTGCTGCAGTATTTTGTACAATCTGAAACACTTTGACTAAAGTAGCTGGTGGATCATAAAACAAACCATCACATAGTCAAATCTACACAATAACAAATCCTGCAGAGAAGTATGAAAATCAAAGTGACTAATACTGTATAGGGGTCGATATTCGGTGGCAGTGGTCAGCGCTTTTAAAGTGCCTGGCCATTGCCACTTTAATTAGAGACGGATATTCAGTACTGGAGCCTGTCCAGCCTCTGGTGCTCAATATCCAGTTTTACTGCGCGGAGCTATTGCTTTTCTGTGGTCTGTGGAGATATTCAGCTGCAGTCAGGACAGTGTCACTGAATATTGGAATCATAACAGTTTAGACAATTAGCAGGTTCTACTAGCCAGCTAAACTCTTTGGGATATGCCCTCCACAGTACTTATGTCACCCATAGCCTGACTAACCTCAATGTGTAAGAAACTTTAGAAACAAGCACTTGTATATGCTATTTAACTGTAACTGCAAATCCATCTTAAAATCTGATATTTCAGATGATACTGGGATTACATCCTCACCTAATTTTACCTGAGAGAGGCTAGTGGGGAGGCAATAGCGGCTTATCAAAAGTATTTCAATCTTAGCTGAATTCAGTACAAGTTTATTCTGAGACAGGCATGAAATAACAAGAGCAAAGCAAGCATTCGGTTGTTCAGAGTCATATAATGAATCATCCACAGAAACAATCACTTGGATATCATCTGCATACATTCAAAAGTCGTATCCATGGAAGCAGAGGAGATGGGCAAGTGGAAGGAGGTAGATATCAAACAGGATAGCAGATAAAACGAATCCCCGAGGAAGCTCAGAATGAATACGCATCTAAGCAGATTTACTCCCCCCCCCCACCTTTATCATCTGCCCCGTTCGCATAGACACAACTCAAACCATTCCAACACGCTACTGTGAAGATCTATTGTTTGCAACTAGTACAAAAGGATCACATGATCCATGATATCAAATGTGGAAGAGATGTTAAAAAGAACCAACAGTTTCTTTTCATATTCAAGCAAGCTATGATTCAACTAATGAAACTATAAGAGTTTCAATGTACAAGTCCAAACGCTGATTATCTTAAGAATTGATTAGAATACTCTGTAATTCAAGTTCTGCACTCAGGTTTCTTTCTTTCTGTTTATTTGCTGAACCTTGTACCTGATTTTAGTGTATGTATACTGCTTTGCTGTTCAGTATGAAAGGCAGTTAATCAAGCTTTTTAAAAATCATTGTAGACCTTAGTTGGTATGGATGGGCAGACTGAATAGGCTGTATGGTCATATCTGCCATCATTTCTTTATGTTTCTATTATTATTTTTTTTTTTTTATTGATTTTTGATGAAAACTTACACCAAATTAAACAAGGAAAATCAAAATACAATATTACAGAAAGAAAATAACATCCATGAAATATAACATGATAAAGTCCACGTCATGGAGAACGGACCGAATTGCTAAGGTAAATAAAAACATAAACATTTAGAAAACAAAGCCCGAGGGCCTACAATATCGGAGAATACCTATCTATGAACCAGAATTACCCCCAACATTTGTGCTGGAATGATCAAGGACAAATTTCTCTAATTGAGTAACATCCTTGTACCCGATTTTAGTGTATGTATACTGCTTTGCTGTTCAGTATGAAAGGCAGTTAATCAAGCTTTTTAAAAATCATTGTAGACCTTAGTTGGTATGGATGGGCAGACTGAATAGGCTGTATGGTCATATCTGCCATCATTTCTTTATGTTTCTATTAATATGTTTCTCAATAATTTACCCAAGGTGGGCAAATTTGAAAAGGCCAGTAATTGGCACAATTTGAAACATCTAGATTGGACCTTTTTTAAAAGAGGATGGACCATCACCTGCTTCACATAGTGTGGCAGAACAACAGAGGACATAATCTTCATCAACAGAGGAGCAATAGATTTCTTTTGTTCCCACAAAAGTCAAAAAGGGCGCTGATCAAGCAAACAACCCTTTGAGTTTAGAGAGGAAGCTATCAACATACTCGTATTATTGACAGTGACTGTTTTAAATGTATTCCAGGAATTTACCACATAGGATAAGACTGGTAAGTCTACTGTAGATTGAGGGACACTTACTATATTCATCAGCATCACCATTTTCCAGAAAAATAGATGGCTAAATTATATTGGCCAAAGAGTAGTCACCACAGGCTTTTAAGCTGGATTTGATGTTCTGATTTATCTGCTCCCCTTTATTGTGGATTTAGTTCATTTATTCAGTTTATAATTTTCCTAATAGTGTAATTGTTTGGAGTCTGGCTTTTGAACATGTGTATTAGCTTCTATTTCTTTCTGTGAAATCAAAATTGAAAATTATTTAAAAAATAAAACAGTCTACAGGAGAAAAGTAACTAGTCCAAGGATACAAAAAGTCACATTTTAGATAGTATATGGAGACTGGAATTGAAATGTTGAGGTTGTGACGGACACAATTTTAGCAGTATTTCAGAAAAGACTTGACTAAATGTGGAGCTTTTTCCAAAATAGCAGAGGAATGCATGTGTATTTGCTGATATGTAGAGCCAGAGGAGCCACTGTGCAGATCTACATGTGGGAAAAATCTACAGGGGAAACTCAGCAACTTACAAGGGTAAGAGTCGGAATTTATATGTGTAAGTTGGGATTTCACAATTTCCACATGAAAGTGGACCATTTTGCAAACCTACATTTACAAATGCTGCCAATTAACTACAGAAGCCACTTTCTTTCTTTAATTTCAAGTTTGGAGGGGGACATTTGCAGTCATACATGTATTGCCTATGGGGTAGATTCTGAACCTTGTTTAGCAGGTCTGGACATCCAATCCGGTCTGATTCCGAGGTCGGCCCTGTACATCTGGGATTGGCCATTTAAACAGTGGACTTATTCCATCTTGGAGGTGGAATACGTTCCCCTGGACATTGGGGAATGCTAGAGCCAGGGCACAAAAAACAGATGAGGGGGTGCAGGGGCTGACCCACAGCCTGACTCTGGCCATGGAAGGCCAATTAGGGGTTGGGCTGTAGGGAACGAAGAATCTGCTGTTGTCACCAAAAAAGTGGCTCCTGTATGGAGCTGTGGTGCCATGGCAACATGATGTCATGGGACTGCAGCTCCATACAGGAGCCAGGCTGAGCTAGCCAGGGATGTGGCTGGACATCCAGGGTGCCTGAATTGGGATACGTCCTGGACATCCAGCCACTATGCTGTGATTCTGCTCCTGCAGAGCCGTTTAGCCCTCATGGGAGCAGAATCAGGTGCATTCCTGGGCCGTCTGGACAGCCCGGGAATGCACAGGTTTGAATTGGCCTCCACATGAAATAGGGAATACATGTGTAGATTTCTGACCTGCCCAGGCCACTCCCTAATGACACCATGACATTCCCCACTTGCACTTGCATAGTAAGGACACTCATGTGTAAATTTCTAAAATTGCCATTTACATACAGTTATGAGGAGTAGGCTAATGGTTAGAGCACTTGCTTGGTAACCAAGAAACCAGTGCTTGATTCCCCCTGGCACTCCTTATGACCTTGGATAAATCACTATCTCCAGGAACAAGCAGGAATGAGTCTTCACATATGGGTATCGTCGGTACCGACAGAGCCTGCGTGGGAACGCTCCCCAGCGTCCAAAAGGAAAGCTTTTGGGAGCATCCCACAGCGCCTGCGCGCTGCCTTCCCGCCTTTCCCAACCGCCTCTCTCCAGTTCTTCTTTTCCGCGGAGCCAGCAGGTCGTGTTCCTGTCACCGCTGAAGAATTTCTTTATTTTATTTTATTTCTTTGGTCGCACATCAGCCTTCTCGACGCTGGACTGGTACCGCCGGTCTTTTCTTTCTTTATTCTAAAAAAAAAAAAAAAAACCCTACTGTTTTTCTCACTTCAGTGCATTTTCTTCTTTGGCCTTAGACCTAGGAAATTTTTCCTCATGGAAAAGCCCGCCTCTGGGTTTAAAAAATGCACAAAGTGCAGCGGCACTATTTCTGTCACCGACACCCATGAATGGTGTCTAAAATGTTTAGGTCCTGACCACTCCATTGCGGATTGTGAGTCCTGCTCCATGATGTCTAAAAGAGGTCTACAGAATCGAGCAGCTAAGCTCAGTACCCTGTTTCCCTCGGATGCAGCTTTGGTTGCATCAACGTCTTCCAGGGCTTCTTCTTCCTCACATGGATCTCAGGTAACCAAACTTAAATCCAGCCGGTCCTCGAAGGGTAAATCTCCTTCTAAGTATCGAGATGCCTCCGGGCTTGCCCTCGAGGAATCCGCACCGGCAAAATTACCCCGGCGGGAGGCTCCGGCTTCCAAAGCTTTATCTATGGGGTCACAGGTTGACATCGATGGCTCGGCCTCGACCGATCACCTGTTGCCATGTTCTGGTGTACCGGTGGTTCCCACTGGTACCGACATCCAGACATTGGTTGCGTCAATGGATCAGAATATCCTGACCATGCAGCGTGCCATCACGGCATTCATACAAGCTGCGACGCCTTCGGTACCGCAACAAACTCCGTTGCCGGTACCGACTTCGGCACCAGTACCGACATCGGTTCCGGTGCCGGTACCGATTGCATCGACATCCGCTTCGGGGTCGACTGCAGCGGTACACTGTTCTGTGATGCCCATCGGTACCGAATCGGTACCGATCACTCCCGATGTCGATACCACCCGGTACGCGTATTGGGCTCTGTGGGAGCATCCAGACAGGCGATACTTCGATTCCTCTGAAGACTCTGATGAATCAGAGGTCTCTGTCGAAGCATCGGTGATCCATCCTCAGGAGCCCTCTTCTCCAAAAAGGAGAATGTCTCCTCCAGAAGACTTGTCTTTTCAAGACTTCATTAGGGAAGTGGCCAGGGGCCTTTCCATCTCAGTGGCCCCTGAGACAGAGCCTAGAGCCAAAAAATTAGATATTTTACAATATCCTAAGGCTCCTAAAGAGGCAGCCACTTTACCAATACATGAGATTCTTTATGATCACATGTTGGGCATATGGGAGACTCCTCTCACCACTTCCCCTCATTCTCGCAGGTTGGACACCATGTATCGTGTTCCTCCTTGTCCTGGCTTCCATAAGACTCAGCTTCCTCACCACTCCATTGTGGTGGAGTCTGCTATGAAGAAGATAAAAGTACAAAAAGGCACTCTTCTGCTCCTCCAGGAAGAGAATGCAGAACCTTAGATGCCTTTGGCAGGAGAATTTTCCAGGCCAGTATGCTTGTTGCCAGAATCAACTCCTATAGTCTCTATATGGGGATGTTTCTAAAAGAAGTTGCAGATCACCTGCAAACTTTATCTCCTTTTATTTCAGAAGATAAAAGGGAAGAGTTCCTCACCTGGCTCAAATATGCCCAGGATATTTCCAAGTTTTCCAATCGTTCAGCCTTTGACTCTTTTGAAGGTGCCAGCAGAGCCTCGGCTATTGCCATAGGTGCATGCAGAGTTGCTTGGTTACAAGCTTCTAATTTGGAACCCTGGGTTCAAGATGGACTAGGAAACCTTCCTTGTACAGGTGACAACCTTTTTGGCAAAGATTGGCAAGCAAAGGCCACCCAGATGGATGCTGAAAATTCTGCTTTAGATAGACTTTCAAAGTCTACTTCTGCTCCTTTTAAGAAAAGGTTGTTCAAAAAGGTTTTTTTCCCAAAAAAGGGAAATATTATTCTGCTTATGGTCAGCAGTCATCTTCTGCAGGTCGTTTTGCTACAAAGAGACAGCAACTACCGACACAGGCCAAGCCTAAGGCTGCTAGGACTGGTACGGCCCAACAGCCTCAGTCTCCTCAGGGCCTTTGACTTCCAACTAGAGAGCTTAGCCTTTCTGGCTCTAGAACATCCAGAGCCTCTCACCATTCCAGGAAGGTTGGCTTACTTTGCTCCCAGGTGGGAACAAATCACAGCAGAGTAATGGACCCTCTCCATCATAAGGGAGGGGTACAAGCTTCATTTCTTAAACCTTCCTCCTCACACCATGGTGAGAGAGTTCAATTCTCAGACATCTCTCCTCGACCTTCTGGGTCAGGAGATTGCTACCCTTCTTGCCCAAGGGGCAATAGAAGAAGTACCCCTTCTTCAACAGGGCTCAGGGTTCTACTCCTCCTACTTTCTTATCCCAAAGAAAACAGGGGGCTACAGACCCATATTAGATCTCAGAGAATTGAACAAGTTTCTATACAAGGAGAAATTCAAGATGATTTCTCTCGGTACTCTCCTTCCATACCTTCAGAGTCAGGATTGGCTTTGCTCTCTAGACCTCAAGGATGCGTACACCCATGTCCTCATCCATCCAACACACAGAAGGTTCCTTTGGTTCCTTTTTCAAGGGAAGCACTACCAATACAGAGTGCTTCCTTTCGGTCTGGCCTCTGCACCAAGGGTGTTCACAAAATGCATGGCAGTAGTAGCTGCATTTCTACGCACTCTAGGGATATTCGTATTCCCATATCTGGACGACTGGCTCATCCGAGCTCCGTCCCAGTCAGAGGCCCAGACTTCTCTAACCTGCACAAGGCGTATCCTTCAGTATCTGGGACTTGTAATAAACATTCCAAAATCCCATCTCACCCCTACTCAGTCTCTAGAGTTCATAGGGGCCTTGCTGGATACCACAACTGCAAGGGCCTATCTTCCCCAGGCCCGTTGCCTACGCTTGGTGCAGTTAGCCTCACAAATTCAGTTAAAATCCCATTTAACTGCTCGAGAGATGTTACAACTGTTAGGCCACATGGCATCCACTGTGCATGTAGTTCCTTACGCTCGCCTTAACATGAGGGCAGCTCAGTGGACTCTGTCCACCCAATGGACCCAGGCATCAGGTTGCCTGTCAGACAAAATAGCAACCTCCAGTCGCCTCTTTTGGTCCCTCCAGTGGTGGAAGTCCACTCAAAATCTGTTGCTGGGGTCCCCCTTTCAACAAGTGTTACCCCAGGCAACCCTTACAACAGATGCCTCTCCAAGAGGTTGGGGAGCTCATCTTCACGATCTCTCCACTCAAGGCATATGGTCTTTACAGGAGACATCTCTACATATCAATCTCTTAGAGCTCAGAGCAATTTTTCTAGCTTTCAGAGTCTTCCACACCCTGCTCAGCTACAAGACAGTCCTCATCCACACGGACAACCAAGTAGCCATGTTCTACGTGAACAAGCAGGGCGGGACTGGCTCTCTGTCACTTTGCAACGAAGCTCTGAGATTGTGGGCCTTCGCCAGAGAGCATCAAATTCATCTCAAGGCAGTGTATCTTCCAGGGGTTCAAAACTCTTGGGCAGACAGACTCAGTTGAGTTCTGCTTCCACACGAATGGTCCCTCCTTGGGGACCAGATAGCCAGGATCTTCCAAATTTGGGGAACCCCGGACATAGACCTCTTTGCAAGTCCGTGGAATGCCAAACTTCCCCGGTTCTGTTCCAGGATTCCGTGTCAGGGAGTTCAGGCCAGGGATGCTTTCCTCCTTCATTGGGGGCAAGACTTCCTCTATGCCTTTCCACCCATTCCTCTAATTCCCAAGACACTCTTCAAACTTCAGAGAGACAAGGGGTCTATGATCCTCATAGCACCACATTGGCCACGCCAAGTGTGGTACCCTCTACTTCTGCATCTCTCTCAAGCTCCCTCCCTGGACTTGGGATCTGCTCCAGACCTCCTGTCCCAGGAGGAGGGAACGTTGTGGCACCCAAATCCCCAGTCTCTTCACCTCAGAGCCTGGTTGCTGAAGGCCTAGACCTTCAAGATTTGCATATTTCTCAGCAAGTGAAGGATATCCTTCATGCTTCCAGAAAGCCTTCCACTAGGCATTCCTATGCTTTTAAATGGAAAAGATTTACCATTTGGTGTGCAGAGAAGGGTCTTAACCCTCTTGCAATACCTCTGAATTCTTTACTAGAGTATTTGCTGCATTTATCCCATGCAGGCCTTAAAACGAATTCAGTAAGAGTCCATTTGAGTGCTATTGCAGCATCCCTTAAGCCTCTCAATGGACAGCCTATTTCCTCTCATCCTCTTATTGCAAGATTCATGAGAGGCCTTCTTTTAACTAAACCTCCCATTAGACCACCTCCAGTGGCATGGGATTTGAATTTGGTTCTTGGCCAGCTTATAAAGCCACCCTTTGAACCCTTAGCCACTACCTCCTTGAAATTCCTTTCCTGGAAGGTTATTTTTCTCATTGCAGTCACCTCAGCTCGCCGTATCAGTGAGCTGCAAGCCTTGGTGGCTAATCCTCCTTATACAAGGTTCCATCATGACAAGGTAGTTCTCAGGACTAATCCACACTTTATGCCTAAAGTGGTCTCACCTTTTCATCTGAACCAGGAGGTGTATTTACCTGTCTTTTTTCAAGGACCTCATGCATCAACTGCAGAGTGGAATCTTCATACCCTGGATTGTAAGAGAGCACTCGCTTTTTACTTACAAAGGACACAGCAACATAGAAAGTCCTCTCAACTATTTGTTGCTTTTGATCCCTCTCATTTAGGACTTCCAGTCTCTAAGAGAACTCTGTCCAATTGGATTGCTCAGTGTATTTCCTTCGCCTACCAGAGTAAGAACCTTTCTCTGGAAGGCCATGTCACAGCTCACAGTGTGAGGGCCATGGCAGCCTCTATGGCTCATCTAAACTCGGTGTCCATCGACCAAATCTGTCGAGCGGCCACCTGGGCCTCGGTTCATACCTTTACAGCCCATTACTGCTTGGACAAGGACTCCCACCGGGATGCCTTGTTTGGTCAGGCTGTTCTCAAACACCTGTTCCATACCTAATCAACACCTACCCCCCATCCCTGGTTGGATGCCCGAGATCCATGGGGGTGAGGTGAAGCCCTTATCAGGGATTCACAACCTTTGGGATCTCCCTGGCATCTCTAGCTGGGGAGTCCCCATATGTGAAGACTCATTCCTGTTTGTTCCTGGAGATAGCACAGTTACTTACCTGTAACAGGTGATCTCTGGGAACAGCAGGAATAAGTCTTCACAACCCACCCACCTCCCCTAGGAGTTGTATCTCTCTATCTATCTTTCCTTTCCTTTCTCTCTCTCTCTCTTTGTCTCAGCTTAAAACTCGAACTGGAGAGAGGCGGTTGGGAAAGGCGGGAAGGCAGCGCACAGGCGCTGTGGGATGCTCCCAAAAGCTTTCCTTTTGGACGCTGGGGAGCGTTCCCGTGCAGGCTCCGTCAGTACCGATGATACCCATATGTGAAGATTTATTCCTGCTGTTCCCAGAGATCACCTGTTACAGCTAAGTAACTGTGCTTAACCCTCCATTGCCTCAGAAGAAAGGCTTGGCAATCTATTTCTAGTCACATTGCCAAGAAAACCTAGGAGCTGCTGGTTTGCCAGGAGTCAGCAACTCAAAGGCATATATTGTACTGCTATTTCCACATGTAAATACCTGATTTTACAAGTGGAAATTGTAAATACTTCTACAATATACCCCAAAGAGTGTCAGTGGGAGAACCCTAGTTTCATTCATAGACTAGAAGAGACTGGAGAAAGATGAGGATAGCTCCTCAAACACAGTATTCTGAAAATAATTCAAGGTCTACCTCACTTTCATCCTTATTTGTGTTTTTATCTGTGATCCTACTCTCGGCCCTTTAGCTGTGACAACAGAACAGAAATATATGTTAAGCTATTCTGCTTTTTCCACGTCAGCCTCTACATATTCTTCTCCTTCATCCTTGAATCTCACAATACGAATTGTTTGACTTCTTTCTGTCAATGGCATCTCTAAAAAAAAAACCCTTATTTATCTATGTTACAGTACTGACTTTTAAAATTCTATTTGCAATTTTGCATTACTGATTATTTTCCCAGCTTCTCATGCCTGCCTTTTCCATGCATGTATCAATGTAGGGGGGAGTGGACTAGTGGTTAGGACAAGGTACTCCAGACTAGAGAGCCATGGGTTCAAGCCCCACCTGGGGACAGCAATCACAGGCCAGAGGGCAGGGGCGGCCCAAGGGGGGTGTGGGGCCATGTGCGGAGACTCGGTGTGGGGCCTCATTTGCATAAGGGGCCTCATTTGCATAAATATTTGCATAATGTTACCATATACTAACTTTTAGTAAACATGCCTCTTAATGAGTGTACGGATAAAGAAAGACTAAAAGATTTCTACATTACTATAATCCAGTGCCAACCACCAGACACATTAGGAACTACTACAAACACTGCCCATTTAGAACCCATAGCAAACCCGCCGTACCCTAACAGCACTACCAGGACTCACAAAGCACCATACCCTACCTATCAAAAGGAAACATGCAAATATTAAACCAATACATTTCAGAGAACAACAATACATGACCTACTGGGGAAAGAGAACAAGTGGCAATGTCAAATAGGAATTACATAAACAGAATACCTCAGCTCAGTTACACATGCAGAACATAGACCACCAAACAAGGAAACACAATTTAGAAACAGGAAGACAATAATTAAACTGGGAATCCCAAAAGCCAAACTTGGAATGTACAACACTGTAGAAATAAAACTATACATTAATTTGCTCTTGTACTAAACAAAGCGCAGACGTTAATGATGCACATTTACCAGAGCTGACATATTCCAATTAATAAATTCAAAATAAAGAGATATTTTTCTACCTTTTGTGCATTTTTTTTCAGCTGCAATTGCTCCAGCCACTTTCTTCTGGTTTCTTCGTGTCTTCTGCTAACTCTCCATCGTCTGCTGTCCATTTGTCCTTTCTTCTCTCTTCTAGTTTTTTTCCATTCTCTCTCTACATCTGCTTTAACATACTAATCTTTCTCCTTTTGCTCTTTCCTCATTCCTATTTCATCCACTCAAATTTTACCCCTCCATTCTCAATCCCCACTTACTCTCCCAATACCCGGCCAATTGTAGATTTTTTATCCCTCCCACACAAAATATTTTTCCCCTCTCCATTTTACTCTCCCAGACCCATCCCATTATAATCCTCCCCCAACATCAGCTCCCTTCTAGTTCCAGCCTCACCCAGCATCCATTCCCTTCTAGTCCCTGCATCAGCCCATTTCCAGTCCTAGCCCCCCATCAGCCCATTTCCAGTCCTAGCAACCCCCCATCCCAATACCAGTCCTAGCCCCCCCATCAACCCACTTCCAGTCCTAACACCCCATCACCCCATTTTCAGTTTAAGCCCCCCTATAACCCATTACCAGTCCTAACCCCCCCATCAGCCCACTTCCAGTCCTAACCCCCATCAACCCATTTCCAGTCAGCCCCCCATAGCCCATTACCAGTCCTAACCACCCATCACCCACCGCCCATTACCAGTCCTAACCCCATCAGCCCACCTCAAGTCCTAACCCCTCCCCATCAGCCCATTTCCTGTCCTAGCCCCCCCTTAGCCCATTATCAGTCCTAACCTCCCCATAGCCCATTACCAGACAGCCCCCATCAGCCAACAGCCCATTACCAGTCTTAACCCCCCCATAGCCCATTACCAGTTCTAACCCCCCCAACAGCCCACAGCCCATTACCAGTCCTAACCCCATCAGCCCACCTCAAGTCCTAACCCCTCCCCATCAGCCCATTTCCTGTCCTAGCCCCACATAGCCCATTATCAGTCCTAACCCCCCCATAGCCCATGACCTGTTCTAAGACCTCCCCCAACAGCCCACAGCCCATTACCAGTCCTAACCCCATCAGCCCACCTCCAGTCTTAACCCCCCCATCAGCCCATTACCAGTCCTAACCCCATCAGCCCACCTCAAGTCCTAACCCCTCCCCATCAGCCCATTTCCTGTCCTAGCCCCCCCTAGCCCAGTCTCAGTCCTAACCTCCCCATAGCCCATTACCAGTCCTAACCCCCATCAGCCCACAGCCCATTACCAGTCCTAACCCCATCAGCCCACCTCAAGTCCTAACCCCTCCCCATCAGCCCATTTCATGTCCAAGCCCCCCATAGCCCATTACCAGTCCTAACCCCCCCCATAGTCCATTACCAGTCCTAACCCCCCCCAACAGCCCACAGCCCATTACCAGTCCTAACCCCATCAGCCCACCTCCAGTCTTAACCCCCCCATCAGCCCATTTCCAGTCCTAGCCCCCCATAGCCCATTACCAGTCCTAACCCCACCCAACAGCCCACCTCAAGTCCTAACCCCTCCCCATCAGCCCATTTCCTGTCCTAGCCCCCCATAGCCCATTACCAGTCCTAACCCCCCATCAACCCACTTCCAGTCCTAATCCCATCAGCCCATATACAGACTTAGCTCCCCCATAGCCCATCACCACTTCTAACCCCCCCCCCCAGCCCATCACCACTCCTAACACCGCCCCAGCCCAGCCCAGCCCAGCCTAGCCTAGGGAAATTTAAAAAAAAAAAAAGCTGTCTGCTGCCGCTGCCGGGGCCGCCGCGGCAGAATCGAGTGTGCCGCGGGGCCCCCCCTGCCCAGCAGAGCCTGCCCTCCCCTGTATCACCTCTCTCTTTACAGCAGCAGTCACACGCGCCGGCTTTCAGAGCGCGAAGGAACTAGTTTCCCTTTCGCGGCTCTGTTAAGCCCGCGGGGGCTGATGGGAACTTCCCATCAGCCCCCGCAGGCTTAACAGAGCAGCGAGGGAGACACTCCCCTTGCGCTCTGAAAGCCGGCGCGTGTGACTGCTGCTGTAAAGAGAGAGGTGATACAGGGGAGGGCAGGCTCTGCTGGGCAGGGGGGGCCCCGCGGCACACTCGATTCTGCCGCGGCGGCCCCGGCAGCGGCAGCAGACAGCTTTTTTTTTTTTTTTTTTAAATTTTACTTTTAGATCAGAATGTTTTTTGCGCGGGGCCCCCTGAAACGCGGGGCCCTGTGCAAAAATCATTCTCGCTCAATGGACGGGCCGGCCCTGCCAGAGGGACTTGGATTTCTAGCCCTATAGGCACTCCTTTTGGTCTTAGGCAAGCCACTTAACCCTCCATTGCCCATGTTCCCTGTAAGTATTAGCATATGTGTCTCATATCCCCTCGTGTTAAATGTATTCTCCAATTGACTGCTTTGACTCAGTAAAAAGCAGGATATAAATACAGCTAAAATAAATTGTATGCTCTGGCTTGGATGCCCCCAGTGGTGGACATCTTTTGTGAAATATGCCTTCACACTTTTACTGTGATGCCAAGACTTCATTCTAGTTCCTAAAAGAGAAATGATCAATTCAGTTCAGTATAGCATATAATCTTTGTAGTCCCTTTTTTCTTAGCAAAGCTGACACTCAACATGGAGGATTGCAGGGCTTTTTTTTTTTTGAGGAGGTACTCAGTGGTACTCAGGTACTCAGCACCTTTTTCTTTGCCTGCTAAAACTGACCCATGTTCCTCTTGTATTAATGAAAGAACCTTGCATATGAGTACCAACACCTTTTTTGCTTGAAAAGAATTACTGGGAAATTGTGGTGTTCTTGTTACTTTATCCTGCTTTTATACCAGTATCAGGATCACTGGAAACCTCTTCTTGCACTTTTTTGCAAAGCTTATTTCAAACAAATAAAATTAACATCCCTTTAAGGTTTTTAAATTTCAAAGTTAACCTAACCTTGAGAAGGATTCCATCATGCAGTCTCCTCAAGGTTTCCTCCTATCTGACTAAAATCAGTTACAACATTTTTAAAACATTTAAAGGCACAATTTAGAAAAGTCAGTGATCACGATTAAGATGTTGAGGTTCTATCGTTTGCAATTCCAGATGTATTTTAGAAAGAGCTCCGTTAAACATGGAGCGAGTCCTAACATGCCTAGAAAGAAGTGCAGAAGTGTCCATGGATATGTATCCACTTACAGAGGGAGGAGCCATTCTACAAGTCTACATGTTGGAAAAAACAATGGGGACAGGGCCGGCGCTACCCAGTAAGCTGGGTAAATGTGACATGGGGGTGCCAATGTCAGGAGGGCACCATTGCTAGCTGCCCCTCCACTCCCAGCAGCCCAGGGAAGAGCCTGCCATGGGTAGAAGGCTGTGAGTAGCAACTGAGGCCTCTCACAGTCTTCTGCCTGCGGGAGTAGTATGTCTTGCAGACAGGGGCTGTGCAAGCCACGATTGCGGCCCAGAGAGACAGGGTCTCGCCAAGGCAGCAGCATGCCCTGTGGGCAGGGGCTGTACAATGCCAGGCTCATGCCCTCCCTCTCTGGACTGAGATTGAGGCTTGCACAGCCTCTGCCCACAGGAAATGCTACTCTGTAAACAGAAGGCTGTGAGATGCAGCGATCACGACCCAGAAAAGCAGAGCTTGCCTGTGGGAGCAACATGTCCTGTGCACAGGGGTCATGCAAGGTTGCGATCATGCCCTGCTTCTCTGGGCTGAGATCCCGGCTTGCACAGCCCCTACCCATGGGACATGCTGTTCTGTGGACAGGATCTGCCTTTTGTACATATGAGGGGTAGACAAGAAGAGAAGGAGTGGACTTGGAGAGGGGGCATTGGAAAGGGGGGGAGTGGATATGGAGGGGGCATTGGGAGGTGGATGCAATATGTTGGATGTGGATGGGCACTGGGAGACAGAAGGGAGATGCAGGGGTAGGGATGGGGAGGCAAAGGAGATAAGCTAGAGGTGAGGGGCTAGGGAGATGAAGTGAGATACTGGGCATGGGAAGGGGCATGGGGGAACAGGCATAGGGAGAAGGGGAGATGGAGTGGTGATGCTGGCCAGAGGGTTATAGGGAGACTATGGGAAAATGCTGGACGTGGTGAGGGGGGACAGAGGGAGACAGATGGGAGATGATGAACATGGGTAATAAGGGGAGAGGGAAATGCAGGACATGGGGGTAATATGGAGAGAGAGGGGAGAAGATGGACACGGGGATATGCACATCAAGAAAGAGATGGAGAAATGCTGGTCATGGGAGTAATAGGGAGGGGATGGTATGGTATGGAGATGGGGGAGATGCTGGATGCAGGGGGATAGGAAGGGAGAGGGCAGACATGAAAGGATAGGAAGAGAGAGAGCGGAGGTACTGGATGGAGGGAAAGAGAGAGCCAGAGAGAGAGAGACACTGGATGAGGGGTGAGAGAGGTTAGACATGGAGGGTAGAGAGAGTGAGCAGAAGACTGGGGAATAATGGACTAGGGAAGAAGAGGTGGGGAATGGAAGGACTGGAGTGAGGGTTGAAAAGTGGTAGGTAGCTGGAATAAAAGAGGGGGAATGAGAACTGGAGAGTAAGAATGATTAGTGAAATCTGAGTGGACAGAGAGAGAGAGAGAGACAGAAATAATGGAAGAAAGCTGAAAGGAAAAAATCAATATCCAAGATGGAAGGAAGTAAAGAAAATAAAAGGAGACAAGAAATGGTAGATAGACTAGAGACTATAGAAAAAAAGCTAAGAGAAGACAGAGGAAAGCAGACGCCTCAGATCGGGACCAGCACAATCAGAGAATAAAATGGTCAGACAACAAAGGTAGAAAGCCTAATTTTATTTTCAATTTAGTGATTGGACTTTGCACTATCTTTATATTTTGTACAATGGAGGTCATTCTGAAATACAAATATGCCCAGTGTATGTGCGGGACTGACGTTTTGCAGTTAAAAATGTCTAGACCTGTATTCTGAAACGAGACGGCCCTCCACGTACACAGCACTAAAGCGTACATCGCAGAACATGGGCGGGAGGAGGCGGAATGAGGGGCGTGGTCAGGCGTGGAGATGTACAATGCGTATCCAGGAAAGGCCCATGTACGTCCCCAGCATTTCACTCATACATCCACGATATACCTGCTGAAACATAGAATAATTGCTGGACTTAGAAAAAATCTTGCTCTGAACTCCAATGCTTCCTATAGAGATGAATGGCTATGACATGTCTGAATTGATCTGATGCGTCTGCTGTCTGGGAGAGCAGAAGATGCAGTGGTAATGAATAGAATGCACAGGTGAGGGGCGTTTGTAAGGTAAAGTAGCAGTAAGAAACACCCTGACAGAAGTGTACAGAACTGCAATAGTCATTAATCTCCAGGAACAAGCAGGAATATAGTCTTCACATATGGGTATCGTCGGTACCGATGGAGCCTGCGCGGAAACGCTCCCCAGCGTCCAATAGGAACGCTTTTGGGAGCATCCCTCAGCACATGCGCGCTGCCTTCCCGCCTTTCCAACTGTCCCTCTTCAGTTCTTCATTTTCCGCGGAGCCGACAGGACACATCCCTGTCACTGCAGAAAATTTCTTCTTTAATCTTGTTTTCTTGTGGTCGTGTTTGCCTCCACACGACGCCTACCGGTATCGCCGGATCTTTTCTTCTCTTCTCTTTCAAAAAAAACAAAAGCTGAATTGTTTCTCTTCAGAAACTTTTCTTTTTCGGTGCCAGGCGCCATTTTGGGCATTAGGTCCCAATTTTCCTTAAAGATGGAAAAAACAGCTAGTGGTTTTAAAAAATGCACTAAGTGTGGCGGTACCATCTCCGTCACCGACACCCATGACTGATGTCTTAAATGTTTAGGCCCTGACCATTCTCCTTCGGAGTGTCTCTCTTGTATGGGGATGACTAAAAGAGGAAAACAGAACCGGGCTGCAAAGCTCGGTACCCTATTTTCTTCGGATGCCAGGTCCATTGCATCGACGTCTTCAAGAGCCTCTTCTTCCTCCCATGGATCTCAGGTAACTAAACATAAAAGCCGGTCCTCAAAGGGTAGCTTTCCTGCAAAGCATCAAGAGGCCATTGGCATTGCCCTTGAGGGAACCACACCGGCAAAATAGCCCTGGCGGGAGGCTTCGGCCTCCAAAGCATTAACGAGGTTCCAGGATGTTCTCAAGGCCTCGGCCTTGACAGAACTACTGGTGCCATGCTCAGGGGTCCCAGCCGCCTTCACCGGTACTGATACCCAGGCATCGGCAGTGTCGATAGACGAGAGATTCCTCACTATCGAGTGCAGTATTGCAGCTCTCCTTACAGCTGCGGTACCGTTGATGCCGATGGTTCAATGGGCACCGGTACCAACACCGGTACCGATGCCGGTACCAGCAACGTTGGTACCGGCCCCAGTGGGAATTCTTCCCATGCCGTCTTTGGCTGGCATCGAGAGATCGGTACCAGATCAACTCGGTACCGACTTCGATCGATATCGGGACCGTGCCTTGCATGAACATCGTGATCAGAGATACTTCGAATCCTCCGATTTCGATGACTCTGATAATTCGGTTGGTACCAGAGTGTTTCTCCCAGAAGACTCTTCTTCTCCCCAACGCAGAATGTCGCCTCCAGAGGACATGTCTTTTCAAGATTTTATTCATGATGTTGCCAAAGGCCTTTCAATCACGGTAGCTCCTGAAAAGGAACCTAGAGCAAAGGAATTGGAAATTCTCCAATATCCTAAGGCTCCAAAGGAGGCAGCCACTCTGCCGATTCATGAAATTCTTCATGATTTGATGCTCAGAATGTGGGAGACACCTTTGACCACATCTCCTCATTCTAGGAGACTTGATACCATGTATCGAGTTCCACCATGTCCTGGATTTCAAAAGACTCAGCTGCCACACCATTCAATGGTAGTGGAGTCAGCCATGCATAGGATGAAAAGTGCAAAGAGACATGCATCCAATCCTCCAGGTCATGAATGTAGGACTCTTGATGCTTTTGGGCGTCAAACCTTTCAGGCTTCCAGGCTTTCAGCTAGGATCAGCTCATATATTTTATATATGGGAATGTTCCTTAAAGAGGTCACAGGAGATTTGGAGCTCATGAGCCCACTTCTCCCAGATGACAGATGACAAGACGTCCTTACTCTTGTCAGGCATGCTCAAGATGTCTCCAAGTTTGTAAATCGTGCAGCCTTTGACTGCTTTGAATGCATCAGCAGAACATCTGCTATTGCCATTGGTGCATGACGGATTACCTGGCTTCAGGCATCAGACTTGGAGATTTGGGTACAGGATAAATTAGGCAATATCCCTTGCACAGGAGAAAACCTCTTTGGCAAGAATTGGCAGGAAAAGGCTAATGAAATAGATGCTGACAATATCACCTTAGATAGATTGTCAAAATCTACAGCCACTCCAGCCAAAAAGAAACCCTATAAAAAACACTTTTTCAGCAAAAAGAGGAAGTTTTATCCATCCTATACCCAGCAAAGCCAACCTCACGCTCAAGTTGCCCAAAGGGGACAACAACAGCAATTCAAACAGCAGAAGAAGCCAAAAGGCCCGAGAGCTTAACCAGCTCCGCAGGTTCAGCCCCCTCAAGGGCTTTTACTCCTTCCTAGAGAGCTTAACCTTCCTGCCTCTGAGGGGTCCAGATCCCCTAAATATTCCAGACAGGCTGTGTCATTTTGCCAACAGATGGCACCAAATAACAACAGAAAATTTGACTCTGTCCATTGTAGGAGAGGGGTACAAGCTTCATTTTCACAGCATGACCCCTCCTACAATCCTAAGGCAGTTCAATTCCCAGACCTCTGCAGACAATCTGCTGGATCACGAAGTCTCAACACTTCTTGCCCAAGGGGCAATAGAGGAAGTACTGTGGTGAGGAAACCACGGCTGATTATAGAAATGCACAGGAAAAAAGGTCCTGTCACTTTAATTCAGGTTGTATCAAAGGTTTCCCCAGTAACCAGGAGTCTGAGACTCAGAAGCTAGTCATCCCTAAGCCCCGCCCACAGCAGCACGTCAGAGAGAAGCTTGTCCCTAGTCACATGTGCTGGGAGCAGGGTGTGCCTCAAAGAGAAGGAAAGTTTAAAAAGCTGATTCACAGAACAGAAGTTAGTTCACGAGGTTCAGGGAGTTCACGAGGTTCACGAGGTTCAAAGAGTTCAGAAGAGGGGCCAACACGGAGTCCAGGAGGCAGAGCAAGTAAGAGAGTGTTTGCAGAGCCTGAGAGACAGAGTGTGAGAAATACTATTTGCTGTGAAGAGGAGATTGATGAGAGATTGCCAGACACAGCTGGGAATGAGAGGCTGGTGTCAGCAAACGGAAGGTCTGCACTTGAAGAAAAGCATGACTGGTTTGCAGGACGGAGGGAATCCCTAAATACCTCAGAACCAAGGCAAGTCTGTCCTTCTCAATGCCTACAGAGGAAAAGCCCCAGAGAATTACCCATAGGAGAGAAAGCTAAGTTTAAGCATAGCCAGAGTCCCAGGGAAAAGAGAGACAGCTGGTCTAATCAGCACGTAGCTCAGCTAACAGACGAGTTGCTGCAGAAGCAGACTTTACTGAGAAGGCTAAGTGATTTAATAAAGAAGGAAAATAGTCAGCTCTCTGTGCAGATACCTTATGCCATAAGTGAGGGTGATAGAGAGGAAGAAATGGACACAACGAATGTGGATAATAGCATTTTGGATTGTCAGTGTACTATGTGTTTTACCTCTGACGGTGAAGAATCCTAGAAAAGCCATTATAGCTGTGCCATGCTCAGGAAGCACGTTAATTTGTGAAGACGTCACAAACTGCAAGAAACAGCTGACTGTGCTGACAAAGTGAAAAGCTAAGTTACATGTTTAAGGAACATTTAAAAGTTTTGTTTGGACAACGAGAAGTTGTTCCTGTCTAAGAAGAAAGCATTTATCTGTTTAAAGTTCTGAAAGTGCCAATTTGATTTCTCAAGCAAAGTGATGCCTATTTCTGTTGGAAGTTATATTGCAAAGCATAATTTGTTCCTGTTGTTTTGAAGCAGTACCGTGGATTAAAAATCCTTTCCATACTTTATGCCTCACGCCTCCTGTGTATGAAGAAACCCTGATTACATTAAAAGAAATATTCTCTGTCTTGTGCCTAAACCCTCGGATCACAATTCCTTTGCCTTAGGATAAACTACGATTCCCATCAGCCCTTCTGGCAGCCATTACAGGGAGTCTTGTCTTAAGGCTAAAAGGCGACCTCACCTGCTGCCAGTCATCTACCTGGCCAGGAGGGGGCGACAGTACCCATTCTACAGCAGGGTACAGGGTTCTACTCCCCCTATTTTCTTATTCCAAAGAAAACAGGGGGACACAGACCCATTCTAGACCTCAGAGAATTGAACAAATACCTGTTCTGAGAGAAGTTCAAAATGATTTCTCTAGGAACTCTTCTGCCATACCTTCAAAGTCAGTATTGGCTTTGCTCTCTAGACTTAAAGGATGCATATACTCACATTCTGATCCATCCAGATCACAGGAAATTCTTACAATTCCATTTCAAGGGAAAACACTTCCAATACAGGGTTCTTCCCTTTGGTCTGGCTTCTGCACCAAGAGTATTCACGAAATGCATGGCAGTAGGAGCTGCATTCCTGCGAACCCTAGGGATATTGGTCTTCCCTTACTTGGACGACTGGCTCATTCGAGCCCCCACGGTTGCAGAAGCCAGCTCTGCTCTGTCTAGCACAATGCGAATCCTCCAATATTTGGGATTTTTAATAAACTTCCCAAAATCCCAACTTGTTCCTTCCCAGTCTCTGGAGTTCATAGGAGCCTGTTTAAATACCAGACAGTCAAGGGCTTTCCTTCCACAGGCCCGGTGTCTTCGCATAGTGCAATTAGCTTCTCAAGCAGCGGGAAAGTCCTCCCTAACTGCTTGAGAACTGCTACAGTTACTGGGACACATGGCATCCACAGTTCATGTAGTTCCCTATGCTCACCTCCACATGAGAGCAACCGAGTAGACCCTATCCACACAGTGGACACAGGCCACAGGACATCTGTCGGACAAGATATCAAACTCTCATCGACTGATCTTGTCCCTCCAATGGTAGCAATCACTGGAGAATCTTTTCGTGGGGTCTCCTTTCCAACAACCCCTATTCCAGGCCACCCTAACAACTGATGCATCACAGGTGGGTTGGGGAGCACACCTGCATCATCTCACTACCCAGGGCACTTGGACTCCACAGGAGGCTTGTCTTCACATAATCCTCCTAGATTTAAGAGCAATCTATCTAGCTCTTTGAGTATTCCATGCCCAGCTCAGCTACAATCAGCAAAAATATCCCCGATTCAGTGATAAATACACAATACAAATAACAGAATCGCCAAATAAATCCCCAAAATATCTTTAAACAAAACCTCAATTTTTGTCGGATATCACCACAGCAAAGTATAAATTTATAGACAATACTCCCAAGCAGTTCAATCCATTTTAATAACCAGAAAATAATTGTTTTTTTTAAAAAGACTTAGCTCAGTCCAATCATGATTTAGAAATCCTTGCACGACGTGCACGTTTCGGGAGTGCTTCCCTGTATCAAGTGCTTTCTTCATACAATTTGATAACCTTTCAATCACAACCAAACACCAATAGAGACAGCAAAGACCGCCCCACTAATCAGGGGAAGCCCTCCATCACAGAGGTGAGAATCACATTACACTATGCCATTCGACCTCCTTATTCAGACCCAAAGGCATCACAGTCTTAAGCTGGAAGATCCACCTCTGCTCACATTTTTGAAGTTTTTCGGTGCGATCGCCCCCCCTAGGATCCGGGGGAATGTGATCGATCACTGACCACTGTAAACATTCAAAAGAGTGTTCACAGGCAAGAAAGTGTTCAACAATGGGGGCCGATGTGACTCTTTGGTGAAGCCGGGAAGCATGTTCTGCCAATCGGATTTTAATCGATCAAATTAAAGGGCAAGGGCACACAATGATGTAAACAACAAAAGATGAGGTACAATCAGTCTGCCAGCGTCGAATCACCGATTGACCAGTTGTAGGAGATGTCCAGACCCGGCCCGTAATTGATGAAATGCAATAAATGCATGCGCCACAAATAGAATGTCCATCATGTTGCAGAGGCGGTATAGGAGGTCTGTCAGCTGGAGGTGTTGAACGTACTAAAAAATCACGTAAATTTGCCCCACGGGAGAAAGCTATCATTAGAGACTTTTGGAAGCAGTCATGTAATACCAGAATCGGCCAATGTGTCTTCAGAATTCGGGCGATATTGGCACTCAGCGTGATATATGGAAGAACTCCAACAAAGGAGTCATGTGATGCACAAGCTGAATTATTTTCTGGCCAATCATTCAACAGCCATTCACGCTGCACATGTAAAGCGCGCCGGTATGCCAATTGTATAACATTAGATGGATAGCCCCTATGTAGGAGCCGGTGTTTGAGGTCAGCAGCTTGATGTTTATAGTCCTCTACGGATGAACAAATACGTCTGAGTCTTAAAAATTGGCCAAAAGGCAGACCCTTTTGCTGGGGTTTAGGGTGAAAGCTATGATAATTTAACAGACTATTCTGTTGTACTGCCTTGCAATATAGAGTAGTTCGGAAGTGGTCAAACTCCTTATAAATCGTTATATCGAGGAATGCAATTTGTTGGTCCGCAATATGAGCAGTAAAAGTTAAATTCGATTTTAAACTATTTAACCACTCCAAAAATAACTGTAATTCAGTAACAGGACCCGTCCAGAGAAAAAAGATATCATCAAGGAAGCGTTTCCAAAATGGTATCCACTCAAAATAGGGAGACCCGTATAAATATTTCTCCTCAAAATCACCCATATATAGGGTTACAATGGAGGGGGCCATAGTCGCCCCCATCGCAATCCCAAAAATTTGTTGGTAGAATTTGCCATCAGACAAAAAATAGTTTTGTGTTAGAACTAACGTAATTAGCTCCATCAAAAATTGTTTTGGGAGGCGCGAAGGTGCACAAGTGAACATAAATTCCAACATTTCCAGAGCTTCAATTTGATTAATATTTGTATAAAGGGCTGAAACATCCAACGTAACCATTTGAAAATCCCATTGAGGCAAAATAAGTGAATGAAGCTGTTGCAAAAAATGTGTGGAATCACGCACAAATGACTTTACCAGTACTGCCTCTTTCTGTAAAAAGACATCACAGAACTGTGATAATGGTTCTAGTATAGAATCCCTACAAGACACTATGGGCCTCCCCGGAGGGGCAGTTATAGATTTATGGATCTTGGGAACCAAATATATAATGGGCACTTTAGGGTGCATTGGCAGCAAAAAACGATGTTCCCTCTTAGTGATCCAACCTCTATCAAGTCCCAGATCCACCAAAGTTCTAATTTCACATTATAACTGTGTCGTGGGATCATCTTCCAATTGACGGTAAGTATGAACATCTGAAAGATGCAATTTTAGTGATTCCATATAATCAGAAACTGGCAACAGCACTATCGCACCATCTTTATCAGCCTTTTGCAAAATCATCGAGGAGTTTGACTTTATTTGCTTCAACGTATCCCAATCTCCTCGGCAGAAATTAGACCATCGATGTTGCTTGGTCTTTTCCAAATGTTCTAAATCACGTAACACTAGATTTTGATAAGTAATAATAGACGGGTCAGACCTATCGGGTGGTATCCATGTCGATTTTGGATGGACCACTGAAACGTCCAAAGTCTGAGACTTATTAGAAAAATAATGAGCAATATGTAATTTTCTGAATAATTTATGCAGATATACCCGGATATCAAACGGGTCGTGCTGGACAGTAGGTACAAAAGACAGACCAAGATTTAATAAATGTTCCTGATCTCCAGTCAGCGGTGTGGGTGTTAGATTCACCACTATAGATTCATCATCCTTGTTATCTGTAAACTCATGCAAGTTGACTGTACTGAGATTTTTGTTCTATGTGAACCGCGCTGATGCTGAATAGTGCGGTATATAAGAGAATTTAAATAAATAAAATAAAATAAAATCTTTCGTCTTGATCTCTGTCTTGTCATGGGGGGATCACAGCCTTCGGTCTGATAATTGCATCGCGTTCGATCCCCCCGGCCTTGACCACGCTGAAAAACCTGCGCTGATTTTGAAGTTTTTGATATCTCCGATGTAGTACTACTATCATCCGTATCATCAGAAGTGCAATCAAAAGAGACCCGTTTTTGTCCATCATTTTCAGACGGAGTGTACATCCAATAATATACCTTCTCATTATCATAATCTGTTTTATATTGAGTAAATTTTCTAAACTTTAAAGATTTTAAATACTCAAAGAAACTTTTTATCTGTTGGTCCATATCTTCTAGTTTGGTCTTAAAAACATCTTCTTGTAAAGACGATTTAAGACGTGACTTAGCTTCCTCAATCTGTTTAGTGACAGCTTCCTCCTCCTGTGTGGTTCATTCCAAAATAAGTGCAATTAAATCAAAACTGCATTTATTGGATATCTGATTCCATTATGTAACAAACTCAACATCAGTTACAAACATCTTAGGGGCCATATTGCGGACCAACAAATTGCATTCCTCGATATGATGATTTATAAGGAGTTTGACCACTTCCGAACTACTCTATATCGCAAGGCAGTACAACGGAATAGTCTCTTAAATTATCATAGCTTTCACCCTAAACCCCAGCAAAAGGGTCTGCCTTTTGGCCAATTTTTAAGACTCAGACATATTTGTTCATCCGTAGAGGACTATAAACATCAAGCTGCTGACCTCAAACACCGGCTCCTATATAGGGGCTATCCATCTAATGTTATACAATTGGCATACCGGTGTGCTTTACATGTGCAGCGTGAATGGCTGTTGAATGATTGGCCAGAAAATAATTCAGCTTGTGCATCACATGACTCCTTTGTTGGAGTTCTTCCATATACCACGCTGAGTGCCGATATCGCCCGAATTCTGAAGACACATTCTGAATTCTGAAGTGCCGATTCTGGCATTACATGACTGCTTCCAAAAGTCTCTAATGATAGCTTTCTCCCGTGGGGCAAATTTACGTGATTTTTTAGTACGTTCAACACCTCCAGCTGACAGACCTCCTATACCGCCTCTGCAACATGATGGACATTCTATTTGTGGCGCATGCATTTATTGCATTTCATAAATTACGGGCCAGGTCTGGACATCTCCTACAACTGGTCAATCGGTGATTCGACGCTGGCAGACTGATTGTACCTCATCTTTTGTTGTTTACATCATTGTGTGCCCTTGCCCTTTAATTTATGTTGGCAGAACAATTCGAATGATTAAAATCCGATTGGCAGAACATGCTTCCTGGCTTTGCCAAAGAGTCACATCAGCTCCCATTGTTGAACATTGTCTTGCATGTGAACACTCTTTTGAATGTTTACAGTGGTCAGTGATTGATCACATTCCCCCGGATCCTAGGGGGGGTGATCGCACCGAAAAACTTCAAAAATGTGAGCAGAGGTGGATCTTCCAGCTTAAGACTGTGATGCTTTTGGGTCTGAATAAGGAGGTTGAATGGCATAGTGTAATGTGATTCTCACCTCTGTGACGGAGGGCTTCCCCTGATTAGTGGGGCGGTCTTTGCTGTCTCTATTGGTGTGTTTGGTTGTGATTGAAAGGTTTGAGAGCCAATGAATGAGGCCTATTCACCCTTTAAGAATCAGCTGGGTTAAGTCCTGGCGTTTCATGACGGTTATCAAATTGTATGAAGAAAGCACTTGATACAGGGAAGCACTCCCGAAACGTGCACGTCGTGCAAGGATTTCTAAATCATGATTGGACTAAGCTAAGTCTTTTTAAAAAAACAATTATTTTCTGTTTATTAAAATGGATTGAACCGCTTGGGAGTATTGTCTATAAATTTATACTTTGCTGCGGTGATATCCGACAAAAATTGAGGTTTTGTTTAAAAATATTTTTGGGGTTTATTTGGTGATTCAGCTCAGCTACAAGACAGTCCTAGTCCAAACGGACAGTCAAGTAGCCATGTTCTATGTGAACAAGCAGGGTGGAACAGGCTCTCTGTCATTATGCAACAAAGCTTTACGACTATGGGCCCTCGCCAGAGAGCATCAAATTCACCTTCTCGTGGTATATCTTCCAGACATTCAAAACCTTTGGGCAGACAGACTCAGCCAAGTACTGCTGCCTCATGAATGGTCTCTCCACCTAGACCAGGTGACAAAGATATTTCACATCTTGGGGACTCCAGAGATAGACCTCTTTGCAAGTCCACTGAATGCCAAACTTCCCCGGTTCTGTTCCAGAATTCTGGCTCACAATTGCCAGGCAAGGGATGCCTTCCTCCTTCACTGGGGTCAGGACTTCCTTTACGCCTTCCCTCCCATTCCCCTCATCCCCAAAACACTTTTCAAACTTCAGAGAGACAGAGGTCGTATGATCATCATAGCACCATGGTGGCCACGCCAAACGTGGTAACCCCTACTTCTACATCTCTCTCAAGCTGCACCTCTAGAGTTAGGGTATGCTCCAGATCTCCTTTCCAAAGTGAGCGGGACGCTATGGCACCCGAATCCCCAGTCTCTGCATCTCACGGCCTGGTTGCTGAGAGCTTAAATCTTCAGGATCTCAACCTTTCCCAACAGGTAAAGGATATCCTTCAGGCTTCTAGAAAACCTTCTACAAGACGATCTTGGTGATACCTTTGGAATCGATACTAGAGTATCTACTTCATTTATCAAATTCTGGTCTAAAGACCAATTCAGTAAGAGTCCATCTTAGTGCAATTACAGCTTCCTATAAGCCTCTAAATGGACAACCAATTTCCTCTTAACCTCTCATATCCAGATTTATGAGAGGTCTTCTATTAACAAAACCTCCCATCAGACCACCACCGGTGGCATGGGATTTAAATCTAGTTCTCGGGCAGCTCATGAAACCGCCTTTTGAACCTTTAGCCACTACTACCCTGAAGTTTTTGTCCTGGAAGGTTATCTTCCTAATTGCAATTACCTCTGCACGACGCATTAATGAATTGCAAGCGTTAGTGGCTGATCCTCCTTACACTAGGTTTCACCATGATAAGGTTGTCCTTAGAACTCATCCACACTTTATGCCAAAGGTGGTTTTGCCTTTTCATTTAAATCAATCAATTTATCTTCCTGTATTCTTTCCAAGGCCTCATGCCTCTAATGCAGAGAAGAACCTTCACACTTTGGACTGTAAAAGAGCCTTAGCTTTTTACCTACAAAGAACATAGCAACATAGAAAGTCTTCTCAACTTTTTATTGCTTTTGATTCTAGTCATTTGGGACTTCCAGTCTCCAAGAGAACTTTATCCAAATGGATTGCACAATGCATATCCTTTGCGTATGAGAGTAAGAGTCTTCCTCTTCAAGGCCATGTCACAGCTCATAATGTGAGAGCCATGTCAGCCTCTATGGCTAACCTTCACTCTGTGTCTATTGATGACACATGTTGAGCAGCCACCTGGGCTTCGGTACACACCTTTACAGCCCACTACTGTCTAGATCCGGGGTCTCAAATATGCGGCCCATGGGCCACATGCGGCCCGCGAGAGAACTTTGTGCTGCCCGCGACAGAGGGAAACAAGAAAAAAACAAAACCCTGGCTTCTGCTGCTGCCATTTACCTGGGCTTATGGGGGGAGGGGGAGTTAGGACTGGTAATGGGCTGATGGGGGTTAGGAAGGACTGGAGGTGGGCTGATGGGGGGGAGTTAGGACTGGTAATGAGCTATGGAGGTGCTAAGACTGAGATGGGTAATGGGAGGTTAGGACTGGAAGTGGGCTAATGGCAGCGGGGGGGGGGGGAGGGGTTAGGACTGGTAATGGGCTATGGTGGGGGCTAGGACTGGAAATGGGCAGATGGGGGTTAGGATTGGAGGTGGGCTAATTGGTGGGTTAAGACTGGTAATGGGCTTATGGGGGGCGGCTAAGAATGAAAATGGGGTGATGGGAGGGTTAGGACTGGAAGTGGGCTGTTGGGGGGCTTAGGACTGGTAATGGGCTATGGGGGGGCTAGAAATGGTAATGGACTGGGGGGTTGCTAGGACTGGAAATGGCTTAGTGAGGGGGAGCTAGGACAGGAAATGGACTGATGGTGGGCTAGGCTAGGACTGGAAATGGGCTGATGCGGAGACTAGAAGGGAGCGGATGCTGGGTGGGGCTGGAACTAGAAGGGAGCTGATGTTGGGGGAGGATTAAATGCTGGTATGGGGCTGGGAGAGTGAAATGGAGAGGGGAAAAATATTTTGCGTGGGAGGGAAGAAAAATCTGCAATTGGCCGGTTATTGGGAGAGTAAGTGGTGATTGAGGATGGAGGGGTAAAATTTGAGTGGATGAAATAGGAATGAGAAAGGAGCAAAAGGAGAAAGATTAGTATGTTAAAGCAGATGTAGAGAGAGAATGGAAAAAAAAACTAGAAGAAAGGACAAATGGACAGCAGACGATGGAGAGTTAACAGAAGACACGAAGAAACCAGAAGAAAGTGGCTAGAGCAATTGCAACTGAAAAAAAATGAACGAAAGGTAGAAAAATATCTATTTTGAATTTATTAACTGGACTATGTCAGCTCTGGGAAATGTGCATCATTAACGTCTGCGCTTTGTATGGTAACATTATGCAAATATTTATGCAAATGAGGCCCTGCGTCTTATGCGGCCCGCGGGTTACTTTACAAGTCCTCATTTGGCCCTCAAAGCAATTTGAGTTTGAGACCCCTGGTCTAGATAATGCCTCCCGTTGGGATGCCTTCTTTGGCCAGGCTGTTCTTCAAAATCTCTTTCAGACTTAATACAACTCCTACCCACCAACCTTGGTAGGATGCCAGAGATCCATGGGAGGAAGCATGGCCCACCTCACTATAGATGGCAGCTTCCTGGGGTCATCTCCCTGGCATCTTCAGCTAGGGAGTCCCCATATGTGAAGACTACTTTCCTGCTTGTTCCTGGAGATAGCGTAGTTACTCACCTGTAACAGGTGATCTCCGGGAACAGCAGGAATTAAGTCTTCACAACCCACCCACCTCCCCTAGGAGTTGTCTTTCTATTTCTCTGTCTCTTTCCTCTTTCCTCTCTCCCTCTATCCTTTCACTCAGCTACAAACTTAACTGAAGAGGGACAGTTGGAAAGGTGGGAAGGCAGCGCGCATGTGCTGAGGGATGCTCCCAAAAGCATTCCTATTGGATGCTGGGGAGCGTTCCTGCGCAGGCTCCGTTGGTACCGACGATACCCATATGTGAAGACTTAATTCCTGCTGTTCCCGGAGATCACCTGTTACAGGTGAGTAACTACGCTTTCTGGCATGTGCTATATGTGCCAAAGGGTCTTTGCAAGGCCTCCCCAACAAAGTCCTTGGACAAACGGGAACATAGCTGTAGGGATGGTATGTGTTTGTATGGGAAATGCAGATCAGATATGTAATCCTGAGGCACCATGCAATTATGGAGTTGCAGCACTTGTGTATAGGTGCAGGGCATGGCTGTGGCAGAGGTATGTTATCTATGAGTGCAAGCAAGAGTGTGTGTGTGTTGACTATAAGAGGGTTGCAGAAGAGGGCCTGGTGTGCTGCTCTGCAAATCTGGGGGGACATGGAGGCTGGATAGTACCTGGACTGTAGGACTGACCACAGAATTGCCAGGTGCCAGTGTGAATGAGCAGTATATGCTGACAAGCTGCTCTGTAGCAACATAGCAGGGCAGGTCCCTTGCTAAGGTGGGGGAACCTCAGGGTGGGGGCTTGCTGCAGTGCTCACAGCATGAATACATATCCAAATGCACCATCAGAGGTCTCTAACATTGTGCACATCGGGAAGGAAAGTTGATGGTGCATATGGGCCTGTATTGCTCATGTTTTCACTGTTGCATATTTCCATCCTGATGGGTCCCTGTTATTGACAGGGATATGTATTGACAAGTAGCTGTAGGAAACCATTTTGGCCTTTTCTAGCCCATACTTGCCATTGCAAATACTATTGGCAGCGATATCCACTGCAGGAATACCTAAGGTGTTCTACAAGTGCCATGTATGTTTTGCAGTCAGGACAAACATCTCATATTCCACTTGCTGTTACAGTAGCCTTGGTGCACTTGGATAACCTTGTATGGTTCTGAGCATCCAACAGACAAGTGTATAGACTCCTTTGCATGCACATACCTATTGCAACAGTATTCATGTCTTGTTTTTCATGGATATAACACTGTCAATGTTGGCATCAGCTTAGGAGATGTACGTTTTACCAGCAGAGGCATGGCCGCACGGAGATGGGCAGCATCAGACACGAATAACATTATGGAATACGGTGGGCACGGGGACGCCCAAACCGTTCACTTGCATCCGAGGCACGGGACAGCCCTGATAGCACTTGCACGTGCCCGCTGAACAAGGTTATCCCACTGATTCCAGACCCATGGGCACATTCAGACCTGCGGATGCGGAATTAGGTTCAAAGGGGGCACATTTTTGGTTTAGATGTGTCCGCGGCCAGGATGTGCACATTATGGAACTGGGCTCAATATGGGGAAATGCATCTCTTTTATTTCTCTGGTGTTGCACTGCATGCGGAATCTGGCTTCTTGGGGTTTCAGTTTAATCTTTGTATACATATTTTTATTTTTACTTTAGGCTGTGCTCACTTATTCTGTATTTGGTGAGGATCTGTGTTCTTCGTGTGTGACTGAGGCCAGTTCTGTTAATATGGAGTTTTTACGTGGGGATTTGTAATGTATTAATTTGACTTTTTCATATTTTCAAATAAGTGTATGGATGTTCTATGGCCTGTTGCAGTATTTGTAGTGCTGCTTTTTTCTGGGTAGGCTCCTTGTTTTGTAAGTTGGTGCTGGTATGGTATGGTAGATTTTTCCTGTAGATCCTTGGTGACATTCGTAGGGTTTTGTCTTATTTCAAAATATGCCTGCTACTTGAGAATGTTTATGTTGTTGTTAGTGAGGTGACCTATTGAGTTCTGTGGGTGAATGTCCTAGTTCTGTTTTGCACCCATTATTGAGGGAGGGGGATCTGTGGATGCAGAATGTATGTTCAAAAAGAAAAAGTGAGACCATAATGATGTTTATAACAACAAAATCAAATGATTTATACTTTTATAATTTGATGTTATAAACTCTGCTGTGGTTCTCACTTTTTTCTTGCTTTTTCTGTTAGTTCCTTGGTGTATAAACATCTTGCATTTCCTTTGTTTTTTGCAGAATATATATTTACATTAGCATCATGCTGATCCAGTGCGCAGTTTCAGGCGTTATGTTGTGATTGTCAAGCCCCTTTTGGTGTTTATCTTAGAGTGGGATGTGTTGTGTTGCGGTCACAAAACCCCTCTTGTTTTTCAGAGGGTGGGAAGTGCTGTGTAGGGGCCACCAAGTCACTCTTAAGAAAATGCTGTGTTGGGGCTACCAAGTCACTCTTAAGAACATAAGATATGACTTACTGGGCCAGACCAAGGTTCATCAAGCCCAGTATCCTGTTTCCAACAGTAGCCAATCTAGGTCACAAGTATCTAGCAGTTTCCCTAGAAGACACAGGTTCCACAGTGCTTGTATTGGGACAAGCAGTGGATTTCCTGGGTCCTCTTTAATAATGGTTTAAGGATCTTTCTTCCAGGAACTTGTCCAAATCTTTTTTAAACCCAACTACACTAACAGCTTTTACTATATCCTCCGGTAATGAATTCCAGAGTTTGATTACACGTTGAGTGAAAAAATATTTTCGCTTATTAGTTTTATATGGGTTACATTGTAGCTTCATTGCATGTCCCCTAGTCTTTCTATATTCTGATGACGTAAACAATCGATCTACGTTTACCCGTTCCACTCCATTCAATAACACAGGTACACTAAAAAAAATTTTTTTTAAACTGCCTCTAATGTTTTGATTGATTTGTATGTTTTTTGGTGCGCTAAATCCAAATCTGGTAACCAATTTGCTCCATCACGTACAGATTTTTTGCTACATTGGGTTAGCAGTTTGAGGTGAACGTTTCAGATTGAGTGCGATCGAGATAAAAGTTTCTTGGATGAATTCTTTATACTAATTGTTTAGTAGTTATTCAAATAAGAATAAAGAAAATTGTAACAAGGCAGCACATAGGAATAGAGTAATGTCAACAAAACACACTGTGATGGTAGCAAAATTGTCTGCACTTAAAACAGCCACATACATGTGCACAAACATTGAGCATATAAGAGCGAGGTTAGACACAAAGCAAAGCAAAGAAATGTGCAAAAAATGTTGTACAGGTATGTATGTAAGAATAGAAAACGCAAACCGCACCATTGCAATACATGAAGACAAACACCCGATGGTGTGAAAATAAAATTCTAATAAATGAGATCCGACACTGTGGTAATAACTAGCAAATTTTTATTTCAAAGTTTAGTAAAAACACGATATTTGTCAACACAGTTTAGATTTTAAAGTCATTCTTGGGTCAATCAATCTCCTGGTGGGTCCGTTTCTTCTTCCCCCGAATGCTTCTCTTGGTGCGCTGCTTGGCGTATTTTTCATCTGGGGTTTCCCGCAGCAGCAACCAGCAGAAATCAGCCATCATAGTGGTGTTCCATCTTCCTTGGTACCTTCTCTCTGCGTCCTTGATGTCCTGGTGAAACCTTTCACCTTGTTCTTCACTGTACGCCCCCAAGTTTTCGGGAAAGTAGTTCACATGGGAGTGCAAGAAATGGACTTTCAGGCTCATGTTACAGCCTTGTTCTTTGAAGGCATTGAGCATCCTGGCAACAATATCCTTATAGTTCTCATCCCGCCTGTTCCCCAAGAATTTGAGAACAACATCCTTGAAGGAATCCCAGGCTTCTTTTTCCTTCTCAGACATCGTTTCAGCGAATGCTCCATCTGAAATGAGTTTCCTTATATCAGGGCCAACAAACACTCCTTCCTTTAGCTTTGCTTCAGAAAGTCGGGGGAACTTTGAGCAAAGGTACCGAAAGCACTCACCATCTTTTGGAAGGGACTTGATGAATTGCTTAATGAGACCCAACTTAATGTGGAGAGGTGGAAATAGAATTTTATCACAAGGTACCAAGCTCTCATGAAGAACATTTTTCTCACCGGGTCTCAAATACTCCCGAATTGGCCAGTCCTTTTTCCCCCAGTGTAGGTCGCGGGCCCGGCTATCCCACAAGCAAAGGAAGCAGGGTTATTTGGTGAAACCGGATTGCTGCCCTAATAGCATGGATAGAATTTTAAAGTCTCCACAAATCATCCACTTATGCTCATCATAACGAATCTTCTGAAGAATCAGGGCCAAATTCTCGTATTTTTCTTGGAGAATAACAGAGTGAGCAATAGGAACTGAAGCGAATGTGTTGCCATTATGAAGAAGAACACCTTTTATGCTGTCTTTTGACGAAGCAACGAACAGCCGCCATTCAGCAGGATCATACTTGAGTTTAAACTTTTCCATCACTCCGTATATATCGTTGCAAAATACCAAATCTTCCTCTTTGCTGAAATACTTCAAAAATTGTGTCTCGCGGTTGCGGTACCAATAAAAAGTTGTTCCTGGTGACAATAGATTTTTCTGTTTAAGCCGAGAACCTAGCAGTTGGGCAGCATCTTTTGGGAGTCCTAAATCCCGGACTAAATCATTCAATTCAGCTTGAGAGAAAAGTTCAGGTTTCGGATCTGGTTCAGTTTCAAACTCGGAAGTACTGGACTCATCGGGAAAAGCCATCTGATGAGTCTCATCATGATCAGAACCGTCCACACAAATATGATCCAAAGATTTTGGTGGTTCAGGCACAGGTACTTCGTTGCTATGAGGCATAGGCCTAATTGCTGAGGGAAGGTTGGGGTAACTTATTACGTTCTTATTTTTTAAGTTGTATCCCTTCACAATGCAAGAGCAAAAATAGCAGTCACTGCTGTGGTCTCTTTGTTCACGCCACATCATAGGTATTCCGAAACGAAATGCTTGTTTTTTTACCTTTCATCCATAAGCGTAGATCTTCCTCACATGTCTTGCACACTTTGTGAGGAGCCCACGGTTTGTCTTGATCGCCTAACTTCAAACCGAAATAGGCGAAATATACTTTTTTAATAAATGCAGAAATGTTCCTCTGCCGCTTTTTCACGGTATATTCCCCACAAATAAAACAAAAACTGTCCGGAGAGTTGACGCAACCTCTGGCTCTGTGAGCCATCACAAATACACAGCACTGCAAACTACAACTGTAGTGAACCACTTCGGAATAAAGCTGGATTACGACTGAGCAAACAAAAGGTAATAATGAACTTGCAAGAAACTGAAATTTGACAGGAACGTTCATGTCACAACCACCGTGTTTGAGCGAGCGAACGAGGCGAGGCGAACAGGAAAGAACATGCGCCAGCGCGAGTACTGGATTTAGCCCCCCGCCTCCCAATTGTCCTGTTAATGTATAAAATGAATACAAAACACTCTAAAATATCATGAGGGAGTGTTTCTAGTTAGTTAACCATTACAACCTCTATTTTGGGCCAAGAAAATAAACTGCAGTCGGCTAAAAAGAAATTATGTGAACATTCCTTATATGGGTAAGAAATCTAATTTTGCAAGAAAACGTGACGTGATGGAACATTTTGGCTATTTTTCCTGGATTCAGCACCCCAAAATCTATAGGAATCAGTTGCAAAACTGGAGGCAGTTTTTTGGTAGTGTACCTGTGTAATTTATAGACCTCTATCATATTTCCCCTCAGCTCTCTTTTCCAGGTTGAAGAGTCCTAACCATATAGGATGGGATGTATATCTGGAGGCGGTGGTTGGGTGGAGCTGAAGAGGAGTTGTAGATATATATATATAGGTGTTTCTGCGCAAACATAGGTGGAAAAATTATGACTGCTTTAGAGCAGGTGTAATTTTGTGTGGGAAGTTATTTTATAAAAGGTAGATAGTTGCATATATTGTGCCTGTTTTTATAAAGACAACATATGCACCTATGGGCTTTAATAACCTAGACACCCTGTGTAAAACTATCTTTCCTGTAGGCAAAATTGTGAAACATTACTGCACTGTTGATATGGCAAAGGAGAGAGAAAGTTTGTAAGCATCAAACAGAAGTAAAATTTCCCAAGAGTTTGACAGAAAGCAGAAGCATACATTTTCTGAGATAAAACTAGAGATGATTGTAGATGAAATATTCATCCATGAGATCCAACTCTTTTATCGTGCCTCACTGAAAAGAAGACTAGCAGATAAAAGCAGCCACACTTAAATGAATCCTTCCCTGTATCAGTACACTAGCATTCTCAAGGAGAATTGTGTTTTGCCTCTATAGAAGAGGGAATCACATCAATGACAGGGTGGACTATAATAGAAGGATAGCATATAGGATGGGAGGGGGACCCAACACTGCGGTAGAGCTGACCCTCATTGAGAGGCAGATGAAGGCTATCTTGGTGACTGCTCAAGTATATAGACTAGTGGGACAATGACCGAGCAGATCTGGCACTACCAGATAAGCTTGGTGAGTGTGCTGTTTATGTTTTTTTTTTCATCAGCTCAATGCACATGGCTATATGCATTATTTACCATAGATAGCATTATTAGTGATGGCAGCTATTCGCTAACACGTTGTGATAAGGAAGCTTATCATAGCTCAGGAAGGAGCTATAGGAAAGGTGAAGTGACTCTGAACAAGCAACCTGTCAGTTCTGGTAGAAATAAGAAAACAGAATTTTCCCATAAAAGACTACCAGTCCCAGAATGCACCAGGTTTCCAACAGCCCTTAGAGGAGCTGAAGTGAGGAAATGTGTGTTCAATCAGGAGGGCTATGAGGTAATCCCTAAGCACTCATCTCAAAGGGCAGGGCCTGATTCAGCACAGCTGCGCTGTGTTAGGGAGGAGCACTCATCTAAGCAGAATAAAGGTAGAGTTTATTCTACAGAGAATCAGCTTGAGCTTGATCCTCAGAATTATCCTCAGTTTCATCGGAAGGATCATCAGAAGCAGAAGCCAAACCGGACGGACAGAGAGGGCAAGAAACCCTTTGGAAGAAGAAGGAAGAGAAAAGCCTTTGGGAGGTCTAGAGGAGTGTGGAGCAGTACGTATACTGGGAGGCATTCTAAGGGCCAGCATACACCATTGGACTGGGGAAAGCCAGAGGAATGGTGCTGCAGAGCTAGGAATCTCCAGACGGTACCTGTGAGGGAGACGGCTGCACGTGGAAGGGACCCTAAGACCCGTGCCAGAAGGTATGTGAAGAGAGATCCAGTGTCCAGGGATCTGGATTGGAAGGCTGGACATAAGAACTGGACTACATACTGGCCAGGCTATATAGAGAGGAACTCTAACAGCAATGGAAGCTCAGGTATGAACACTGATCTATGCCCTAGCTATAACCTTGAAAGACAGCAGGGAAACAAGTATTCTCCTGAAAGTGCTCCATTGGGAGATTCATCTGTGCCAATCCATGATATTGAACCCATGCTTGTTGAAGAAGAGGGGGTGATAGCAGATGAAGAATCTGTTTACATGGACTGCTCTCTGTCTAAACTCCTTTGGTGATTTTCTGTTATAAAGTACAGCAACCATCACAAAGAAATACAAACTTGTTCTTGAATCTACTCAGAAAAGCTCCTGGGTAGGATTTCTAGCCACGCAGTAGAAAGCAAGCCAGCTAAGGGGTTTCAGCTGGATAACTGCTAGCAATTGAGCCTTACCTAATTGCTTGTGGGCTCTGAGAGAATCACTTCTGAATCTATGTGGGAAGATATAAGAAGTTAACCTGAGAAGAACAGTTTTTCCTTTCTTTGTGGCTTTTGTTTGTTGTTTGATATATTGCTAAGAGAATATTAGCTAAAGCCTACAGAAAAGACCAGTTTGTTGCCAACCAGGTCTTATTTCTTTTGCTTTGTTTGCCTGACAAGTTCAAATGTTGTTTTCTTGATTTTGTTTTTCCAAGTTTAACACTGAAAGCAAGTAACCTGATTTATGTGCTACCAAGCATATCTGTGTTGGGAGAAATAACCCCATAAATAAATATCTTATTAGCGTTACCCAAAAGCACAACTAATTATTGTGAGCAGCTGTGTCTGGTGTGAATGAACTACATTGCCCACAATCCCTTGCAAATCATATAGATATATGCACTTGCCAAGGCTGTGAAGATTCTCACCCAGGCAGCCGTCTGACAAATGGCATAGTTGGCAGGATTGCTTTTGCACAAAGGGGATTTACTTGCTGAGGATTACAACTAAAGTTCAAGTTTAAAGCTGGAAAAAAAGATTTTCCCTCAACTGCACGTTGGAGGAGAAGTGGATGTTCCAGGCAGCTGTCCCAGGAGGAAAAGACCCTGTGCAGAGCTGGATTCATCACTGACACAAGGTAATAAGTACCTGGGCATGTCTAGTGGTGGATGGGAGTAAGGCACAGGGGTAATTGAAAAAAAAAAGTAAAAAAAACCCCAAAAAAACACCTGTTTGGAAGGTGGTGCACTTTGTTTTTTTTTCTTTGTTTCTTGCAGGGATCAAGATGGATTCGAGGGAGATGGCTAGTTGGATGGCAGCCCAGTTTAGCAGGCAGCAGGAGCTAGCACAGCAGGCTCAGGACACTGCTATGAAAGCCTTAATGGAACAGCAGAAGCCAGTGCTTGATCTGGTGCAAGCTCTAGTTAAGCTGCAGAACCAAAGTGGAACAGATGCAAGACCAGCAGTAAATACTGGTACACCACATGTGGACAGTGTGGGACTCAATCAAGGGATTGGGGCATTTAGTTTTGGGAAGTTAACTCCAGATGATAATGTTGATGATTTTCTAGAGTCTTTTGAAAGAGTGGCACAAGCATTAGCATGGCCAGAGACCCAGTGGGCAGTAAGGCTGGCAGCCTCATTAACTGGAGAGACGCTTGCAGCTTATAGAGCAATGCCAGCAGCCCAGGCTTTGAATTATAAGGATGTAAAGGCTGCTATTAGAGATCGCCTAGGGTTGTCTATTTCAGAGTATAGGCGAATGTTTAGAGCTACTACATTGAGAGTGGGTGAAACACCCAGGGCTCTGAGTCAGAGAATCAGAGGTTTAGCTGTAAAATGGTTGGAGCCTGAGCAAAAGACGGTAGAAATGTTATTAGATATTATAATGCTTGAACAATTTATGTCTGCGGTCCCTAAAGATTTGCACACTTTCCTTATACAGCAAAATTGCCAAAATCTTGGAGAGGCAACCATGCTAGCAGAGAGATTCTTGGAAGCCACGCAGGCTTGCCATAGAATGGGTGGCCCTCTGAAGATTGGTGCTGAGGCAAGATGTGCTGTATCAGAAAAGAAAATAATTAAAAATGTTTCTGAAAATGAAAGTACTGTATCAAACCAGATGACACAGTGGAATAGAAAGAAATGTTTCAAGTGTGGAAAATGGGGACATTTAAAAAAGGATGCCAGACACACACTAGCTTAATGGGTGTGGATTTAAAACAGCCCAAAGAAGGATTTCTTTTGATGGTTGATGTGCAAGGAATTACCACAAATGCTTTGTTAGACTCTGGGGCAGACCAGAGTATGATGTCAAAAAGGCTTTGGAAGAGGATAGAGGCCCAAGAAGGATTTCTGCCTAAAACCCCTGAAAGCCAAGTTCACATCAGATGCATTCATGGTGCTGCAACATCATATCCCACCTATAGGCTAAAGGTTAAGTGCCTGGGGAACAAGAGGAAGTCCTGTTAGCAGTGGTGCCTAGGCTACCCTTTGATTTGGTTCTAGGAAGAGACTGGCCATGATTTAAGCAGGGTCTAGTGGAAGGACTAGGAAAGAAGGAGGGAGAAGGTTTAATGGTAATAGCTCCCAGGCCTTTATTTGGAAGTCCTCAGACCCCAGCTAAAAAGATGGTTAAGCGTCCAGAAGACCAAGCTACCCCAAAGCAGACATTCATCCTAAAGTACCATAGGGTCACGGAGAAGGCCCAAGCTCCTAAGCGGGCAACCCCTCAAGCTGCTGGGTTTGACCTATGCAGCATAGAAAATGTGACTGTACCTAGCCAAGGGAGAGCCCTGGTTGACACCGGTCTCCAAGTGGAAATACCTATTGGATGCTATGGGAGAGTAGCCCCAAGGTCCGGATTAGCCCTTAAATATTTCATCGATGTGGGTGCGGGAGTAATTGATCCCGATTACAGGGGCAATATTAAAGTTCTGTTATTTAATTTTGGACAGAATGATTATCACGTGAAGACAGGAGACAGAATTGCCCAATTGATCTGTGAGAGGCTGGGATTTCCACCTGTGGAGGAGGTCACATCCCTGGAGAATTCTGAGCGTGGAACCAAAGGCTTTGGTTCTACTGTCGTCAAAGGGGTTAAAAGCCAGCTGCCACCTGTGCCCGAGAGAGGGAGGTGAATGAAGAGGAAGATTTGCGACCCCAGGTATCTGATTGTAAAGAAAAATCAGAGCCCCAAATAGGTGAGGACCTGACAGTGGTACAACAGGAAGAAATTAGGAAATTGCTTAAAGAATTCCCAGATGTGTTGACACCCATACCTGGGGAGACACATTTGGTTGCCCATGAAATAATAACTCCACCTGGGAAATTAGTTCGTCAAAGGCCATACCGCTTGCCTGAAGCCAAGAGACAGGAAATAGTGGCACAAGTCCAGGAGATGTTGGACATGGGAGTAATAGAGGAGTCAAAGAGTCCCTGGAATGGCCCCATAGTCCTGGTGCCGAAGCCTGATGGATCTTTAAGATTTTGTATTGACTTCCGGCAGGTAAACGCCATATCAGCTTTTGATGCATATCCAATGCCAAGAATTGAAGAGCTGTTGGACCAGCTGGGACAGGCACAATACTTAACCACCCTTGATATGACAAAAGGATATTGGCAAATCCCTCTCACCAGGGAGTCGAAGCCGAAGACTGCGTTCAGCACCCCCGTTGGCCTTTTCCAGTTCAAGAGGATGCCTTTCGGACTGCATGGAGCAGCGGCTACCTGCCAAAGGTTAGTGGATCAGGTACTTCGACCCCACCAAAATTATGCTTTTGCATATATGGATGATGTCATAATCCATAGTAACACCTGGGCGGAGCATCTGAAGAGGATCAGGGCAGTCTTGTGCTCCATGAAGCAAGCGGGAATCACTTTAAACCCGAAGACGTGTACCTTTGCAAATAGGGAGGTAAAATACCTGGGCCACCTAGTGGGAAGAGGAAAATTTAAACCTCTAATGAGTAAAGTAGATAGCATCAGGAATTTTCCTCCTCCAACAACAAAAAAACAACTAAGAAGTTTCTTGGGACTTATTGGATACTACCGCAGATTTATACCGCAATTTGCAGAGAAAAGTGCAATTTTCACGGATATGCTGCGGAAGAATTGTCCAAACCAGCTAAAGTGGACACCTGAAGCTGAAAAAGCTTTTTCAGTCCTAAAAGGGAAATTGTGTACAGGACCGGTACTGAAAGGGGTGGACTTCAAGAAACCCTTTCTGGTTCAAACAGATGCATCGGATGTAGGGCTAGGAGCGGTTCTATCCCAGTGTCATGAAGGGGAGGAGCATCCTGTGATGTACCTGAGCAGGAAGTTGTCACCGGCTGAACAAAAGTATTCCACAATAGAAAAAGAATGTTTAGCTATTAAGTGGTCAGTGGAGGCGTTAAGGTTTTACCTTACAGGGAGAAAGTTCCAGTTGGTCACAGACCATGCCCCACTTAAGTGGTTGCAGCAAATGAAGAACCACAATGCCAGGTTGACACACTGGTACATGGCCTTACAGGCATTTGATTTTCAAGTTGAACATCGTGCTGGGAAGTTACACAAGAATGCGGATGCCCTTTCCCGTATTACGGACTGTAGAGAAGAAGTTTCACCAGTGACACCAGTCCGTAATAACTTAAGCAGGGGGGTATGTGATAAGGAAGCTTATCATAGCTCAGGAAGGAGCTATAGGAAAGGTGAAGTGACTCTGAACAAGCAACCTGTCAGTTCTGGTAGAAATAAGAAAACAGAATTTTCCCATAAAAGACTACCAGTCCCAGAATGCACCAGGTTTCCAACAGCCCTTAGAGGAGCTGAAGTGGGGAAATGTGTGTTCATTCAGGAGGGCTATGAGGTAATCCCTAAGCACTCATCTCAAAGGGCAGGGCCTGATTCAGCACAGCTGCGCTGTGTTAGGGAGGAGCACTCATCTAAGCAGAATAAAGGTAGAGTTTATTCTACAGAGAATCAGCTTGAGCTTGATCCTCAGAATTATCCTCAGTTTCATCGGAAGGATCATCAGAAGCAGAAGCCAAACCGGACGGACAGAGAGGGCAAGAAACCCTTTGGAAGAAGGAAGAGAAAAGCCTTTGGGAGGTCTAGAGGAGTGTGGAGCAGTACGTATACTGGGAGGCATTCTAAGGGCCAGCATACACCATTGGACTGGGGAAAGCCAGAGGAATGGTGCTGCAGAGCTAGGAATCTCCAGACGGTACCTGTGAGGGAGACGGCTGCACGTGGAAGGGACCCTAAGACCCGTGCCAGAAGGTATGTGAAGAGAGATCCAGTGTCCAGGGATCTGGATTGGAAGGCTGGACATAAGAACTGGACTACATACTGGCCAGGCTATATAGAGAGGAACTCTAACAGCAATGGAAGCTCAGGTATGAACACTGATCTATGCCCTAGCTATAACCTTGAAAGACAGCAGGGAAACAAGTATTCTCCTGAAAGTGCTCCATTGGGAGATTCATCTGTGCCAATCCATGATATTGAACCCATGCTTGTTGAAGAAGAGGGGGTGATAGCAGATGAAGAATCTGTTTACATGGACTGCTCTCTGTCTAAACTCCTTTGGTGATTTTCTGTTATAAAGTACAGCAACCATCACAAAGAAATACAAACTTGTTCATGAATCTACTCAGAAAAGCTCCTGGGTATGATTTCTAGCCACGCAGTAGAAAGCAAGCCAGCTAAGGGGTTTCAGCTGGATAACTGCTAGCAATTGAGCCTTACCTAATTGCTTGTGGGCTCTGAGAGAATCACTTCTGAATCTATGTGGGAAGATATAAGAAGTTAACCTGCGAAGAACAGTTTTTCCTTTCTTTGTGGCTTTTGTTTGTTGTTTGATATATTGCTAAGAGAATATTAGCTAAAACCTACAGAAAAGACCAGTTTGTTGCCAACCAGGTCTTATTTCTTTTGCTTTGTTTGCCTGACAAGTTCAAATGTTGTTTTCTTGATTTTGTTTTTCCAAGTTTAACACTGAAAGCAAGTAACCTGATTTATGTGCTACCAAGCATATCTGTGTTGGGAGAAATAACCCCATAAATAAATATCTTATTAGCTTTACCCAAAAGCATAACTAATTATTGTGAGCAGCTGTGTCTGGTGTGAATGAACTGCATTGCCCACAATCCCTTGCAAATCATATAGATATATGCACTTGCCAAGGCTGTGAAGATTCTCACCCAGGCAGCTGTCTGACAACGTGTTACAGGTTGATAAATAGACCTCTATGGTGTACATGTGCATCGATGTACAGTGTATCACAAGTAACCATGCATAGTGCACCTCAGGCTGTGGAGGACCTGGTGGGAGAGTAGGAGGAGATGCTGGAGCACATCCTGCCACTGCTACCTTGTCCCATGTCAGCAATATGAACATCTTCAAAATTTACAGGCTGGCAATTCCTGTGTATTGAACTCAAAATGCACAAGACCATAAGAAGGGTTCAGCAACTCCCAGGTGCCAGGTCACCATAGAGAATAGAAATCTCTTGCTGATGCCTGGGTTTTTTGTACCCTGAAAAAAAGTTGGCATTTTTTTAAACTGCCTCACTGCCACTGGAGCAGGAATATCCTCCTCCTTGCCGGTGTGGCTCTGTGTAAGTCTGAGCCGCATGATGTAGAATCTCTCACCCTGGTTTCATGAGATTTGAAATGGAGATTAACTTGAGAGTTCCTGCACCACATGGCTCAGATTTATACATAGTCATGTTTGCAAGGAAGAGGATGTCCCTGCTCTTGCAACCACAGAGAGCATTGTGATATTTTCGCTCTGAGCTGCTGGGAAGGAGGAGGCAGGCTGAATGTCATGTAGGAGAAGGGCCTGAGGAAAAGCGGAGTGGTTAACTGGCTTACTAGGACAAGGTAAGAACTGGGTATGGGCTGCAGGTGGTGGCAGCAGACTAACTTTCTGGGTAGTGAGAGCTAGCTGGGCTGACGGACAGACTGGTTTCCAGGGCCGTAAAGGCTGATTGGCTTGCTGGGGTGGGGGTGTTGGAGTTGGGGTGGCAGATTTTAAGAGAGAGGAATAATTTAATAGACTGAGTGGCAACAGGGTCAGAGGGGAGAGTGTGAATGGGGAAAGGGGCCTGCTGGTTATGGGTTTCTGCCAGTGGTTTGTAGGGGTGCATTAAGGGCCTGACTTACTAAGCTTTCTTTTTCTTTAGATACATAATGGAGGGGGAAAGTTTTAGTAAATCAGGCCCTAAAAGAGTTGTGGTAGACCTCAGAAGCAATCTTATTCCCCCTCTCCCCCCATAATCCTTAGCTTCAACTGAGACAAGGAGGGGAGGGGAGCGCTCAGTCACTGGTTCCTAAGTGTTTGGGTTGGCTTCTAAATTCAACGAAAATTTGTCATGGCCTTCCACTAGAACATAAGCTGTACCATTTTGAGTCATATCAAGGTTTACTGAGGCCAGCATTCTGTCTCTGTGAGTGGCCAATCTCGGTCAAAAGAACCTGGCAGAACCATATAGAATAGACCCATATCATGTTGCTCACTCCCAGGAACAAAAGTAGTGACTTTCCCAAACCTATCTGGCTAATAGTTTATTTTATTTATTTAGACAGTTTTGTATACTGCCTTATCCTTCAATCAAAGCGATCACAACACAATTGGGGGATACGAGACACATACACTAATACTTACAGGGAACATGGGCAATGGAGGGTTAAGTGGCTTGCCCAAGACCACAAGGAGCATCTGTGGGACTAGAAACCCCAGACCTTCTGGCCCAAGGTTGCTGTCCTCTAGTGGGATTTGAACCCCTGACCTTCCGGCCTGAAGTACCTTGCCCCAACCACTAAGCTACTCCTCCCTATAAACCTATTCCTCCAAGAATTACTTAACTTTTTTAAAACTTTTTAAACACAGCTATTAGAATTGTGTATTCATTAGCACACATTTAGTTATTTTTACGTGCACAAAAAGTGTGTTCAAAATTGATTCTTAGCCTACTGCTCTTGTACTGAGGTGCCTTCCTTTGTCTCTCAAGTTTCTGAACCAGCCTGTTGTCCAAATATGCATTTTATAGGCTTGTTTGGGAGGGGTGGTGTTGAGATAATTAGGTTTGAGACTATCAAAATCTTAGGAGAGGGTACTAGAGGTCTAAAAGTTAATGGCAAGGGGGCATAAGACTGTAGATTTGCCTAGGGTGTCTAATGCCCTTACCCTGGCCCTGAGCGAGCCCTATCTACTAACTCCTTGCCTTACAGCTTCATGGACATTGTAGTCCTGGGAATTGCCATCCTCTTCTTCTGAGAGTGAACTAAAATGGGCATACAGAGGTAGATCCGATTCTGATCCTGCAGGGCTAGATGTGCCCGTGGGATCAGAATCAGGTCTACAGCCTAGACATACAGGCTGGGCCCCAATTCTGGTCGGTCTGCCACATACCTGGCTACCTTAGCGAGGCTCCTGAATGGAGCTGCAGAGCCATGGCATTCCGTCACCATGGCACCGTGGCTCCATTCAGGAGCCACGATCTCTGGCCACCAACCAAGCTCCTTTTTTCTGTGCAGCCTGACTCCAGATCTGGCTTTCCAAGGCCTGGGTCGGGCTACAGGGAACCCCCTGTGCCCCCTCACCTGTGTCCCTGGGTCCCGTGCCGCAATCCCCCTCCGTCCAGGGGGACTTATTCCACCTTCGAGGTGGAATAAGTTCCCTGTCTAGATTCGAGGCCCCGGACGTACAGGGCCGACCTCTGAATTGGCCCTGTACACCTGGGATCATGGCCTGCATATTCCCCACCCTTGCTCCACCTCCGGAATGCCCCCTCCCGCCTCCTTCTAGGCCTCTCTGTACAAACCCGCTGTTCTTATGGGGATGATATTGCCGGGGCTGGCAGGGGGATGAATAGCGGGGAAGAACATCTCAATGGGACGTCTATCCCTGCTATTCGTGGGACAGAATGACCCCCAAAATACCCATTCTTCCTGCAGGTAAAAGTACAAACTGATGAGTCTTTAAGTTTGTGTGGCTGCTAAGACCCATTGTTTGGTTTTGACTGTAGCTGTTATTTGCAACCCCAAAGAAGTGCTGTCCTAGGCAACCACCTAGTCTGCCTAGTGGTTAGGCTGGCACTGGGCTCACATCAGTTCTGCTCACAGGCAGGGCCAATTAAAGCAGTTTAACTCATAGTAAGCTTAGGTCCCAGCATGCTTTACTTTTCAACAGTTTTAACACACATGGCAAGAGATTTGACAAAATGATTGACTCCATTTCTCTCTCTAGCTGTTGAGTTCCCTGGGTCTTTTTGTATATTATTTCTAACCAGAGAGGGGGACATCTAGTATCTGTGCAGCAAATGCAGGTCTTCTGCTTGTAGAAAGGTACCAAACTATAACAGCATTAACTCCTAGGCTTCAAAACAGAAACTTTAGCTATGGAAAGGCAGCACTTCAAATAACACAACGGGCCCTAGAACCCACATACACCTACCACTGTGCAAACAGAACAAACCAGACTTCTACAGAATCGATTCCTACACAGAAACTATATGCTAGCAAAACTGGTGTATCTCTGTCATACATACAGAACAAAGACTGACTCTTACCTAATACAGAATAAGGAACTACAAATGAGCAACAGAAACAGCAGAAAAAAATAGTGTAGGGGAAACTCTAAGAAGCCAGACTGTGCAATGGAACAATGAAGAAAAAGCATTTTCTCATGTACTGAGCAAAGTAAAAACATTCCCAAAACAGGCATATTACTGTACAATCAATAAAAAATCTAAATAAAATACTTTTACCTACAGTACCTTTGCTGCATCTGATCATTTTATTTTTCGGAGTTATTCCTACTCACTTTTTTCCACTTGCCCGCCTTCTCTCAAGTCCTTTCCTTGGGTCTCTTTGCTATTTTTTTGCTTCTTCTCTCTTTCTGCTCTTCTCATCCTCCTCTATATCTCTGACAACTTTCCGCTTCATCTTTTATCTCCATTTCTCTTTTCTATCTCTCTAAACACTCAAAGTTGGATTTCACTTCTCCTTATTCCCACCCCCTCTACCTCCATGCTTTCCATCTCACACTCTCATTTCTCTAATCTTCCCATTGCCTCTCTATTTTAGTCCCTTCCTAGTCTCTTATTCCCCTCTTTCACCATCCCTATTTCCTTAATTCTGCTTTCTGTATTCACCTTTTATTATTTATTATTTATTTATTAACATTTCTTATATACCGCGCTCTTTGTCATCAGTGCGGTTTACATTGAACCAAATAACACTTAGGGGTATGTTTACTAAACCCTCTTAACGTGCGTGCCGCATTAGTCTGCAGGATGCCATATAAAGGAGTGGGCGGTTCGGTCAAAAATAGCAAAACGGGATTAGCGCGCGCTGCGCTGCGCGCTCTTGTGCGCCGCGCACATTAGCGCATGTGTAACACGCGTAGGAAGCATAAGCAGGCGCGCTGATGTGCAAACAGAGGAACATGGTTGCAGTACAATGGTAAAGACACTGACAGATGGTGCAGGGGTCATGGGTTCAATCGCCCAATGAATAAGGCTGGCTGAGGCACTACCATTAATGTGTAATATTGCATTAGGAGGCATTATAATTTTATTTTAATTACTGCTGCTAGCAAACACACTCTCAAAGCGCTGTAACATAAGGTGCTGCATAAGGCACCCCATAAGGTACCCCAGAGGGCACATTTTAAAGTGCACTGTCCGCCACGGCACCCTACAATGTTGCTTAAAGGGTGGCCTATAGGGCGCCATATAGGGTGCCCTATGAGGCATAGCAAGGTCATAGCACTGTTTTTGATGGCAGCACTGTGCATTTAAACGCATGAAAATCTTAAGTAGGTGCGCTGACATGCAAGGAGGAACAGCAGTGTAGCACAATGGTTAAGGCACTGACTGATGATACAGGGGTCATGAGTTCAATCCCCAGTGTGCCTATTATGTAAGGCTGGCTGAGGCATCAGCTTTGACATATAAGTATTGTTTCCTGCAGCACTTTATTTGTATTTTATTAATTGCTGCCAGCAAACACACCCTCATGTGCCGTAACCTAAGGTGCCGCATAAGGCACCCTATAAGGTACTCCATAGGGCATATTATAAAGTGCACTATCCGCCACGGCACCCTATAATGTCCCCTATAGGGCACCCTATCAGTCGCTCCATAGGATACTGTATAGTGCACCTTATATGGACGGTAACCATAAAGTGCCCTATAGGGCGGCCTATAAAGCACCCTCTGAGGCACCTTATGGGTACAGTATGCTGAGGGTGATTTTGCTGGCAGCACTAATGTACATTAAAAATAGATAATGCTTTGGACAGCCCTATCAAATAACCCCACTGTGGGTTTGAACCCATGACCTCCGGCTCCACTGGCAGTGAAGTAACCAGTGGGCTACAGCTCTATAGCTGCTAGCAAGCCCCTGGCTGGCTGCAGAAGGACTGCAAGTCACCACACAAACAGTCTGCTGTAGTCACCAGGATAGGGTTAACCCCCCCATACTCATGATGCACTGCACATGCAAATCAGCAGTCTACAGATGATCACAAGATGGGGTATGCACCCCCACAGCACCTCGGCCTGGTAGGGGGAGCTGACCGTGTGTGGTACTGGCACAGAGTAGCTACGCACCGTCACATTGTGCAGGTACTGCACTCACCCTGAGGGTGAGGTGGGGCGCCCAGCACCAGGTCCACAGCAGAGATAGGCTATGCTGCAGGTCCCCAGCAGTGCTAATGTGTGAGATAGGTAGTTTCTGCAGACACACCTTTGATATATCTGTATGTCTCAGTCAGGTGTAGCCCCTATGGACCCCTAGGAGGATTATGTACCACCACCCTCCTCCTCCTCCAGGGCTGAGGGTGGTAAACAGGGTCTCCCACCAACAGATCCACATTCTACCTCCCTGCAATGGTGGCAGTAGAGGGGACCATCAACCCCAGTCCTGCTGGGGAACAGACACCCTACAGGGCAGTCAATGCAGCACTGTACACATCCATACCGCAATAGCAGACAGACATTAGGCCTGGATATGCTAAGCTGCACCCCACCACTATCTGATATTCTCCTGCAGCAAGCCTTCAGCCACTGCACCCTGCAAGGCGCTCCATCAAGACACATACCAGCTGCAGACAGTCTGCTAGCTAGTCCATAGTGCATGTTCCTGGTGAAAATGCGTGCACCCAGAACTGGGATGTCAGCATACACACAAAGCAAATAAGTCAGTGACTAGGCCCCAAAAGGAAACCCATAAATATCACATGAGAAAAGTATTGTATAACACTATGGGGGTGCCTAGCCATGCTGTGGTCACTGCACAGTCAGGGTGAGAGTGATCTCCCAGCAGAACATGCTGTGGCCACCCTGTCTGTGCAGGTGGTGGCCGGGAACTACAATGTCCCAGCCAGTGCCCTATGCCCTGTGCAGATGCATCCTGGCCAGGCCACCCTGTCCGGGCTATACCCATGGTACCTTGCTCCTCATTATGCACATTGGCAGGCCAATACTGGCAACAGTGCTGGCAGTGTGGGCTGTGGAGGGTGTTTGCAGCCACCACACACTGGATAGACAGACACACACTCCCACACCTATGCCAGCATTCTGCTACTATAGAGGAGTTTAGCAGCCCTGGCCACCATACCAGTCCTGGGCACAGTGCAGGCATGATATGGTACGCAATGCTGTTGGGGGTCACACCCCAGGGTGGTAAACACTGTCAGAGACCAGACCTGAAGCACACTCCACAGACATCAGAAAGGTTGCTATGATGGAGCTCAATCAGCAAACTGTGCTTAATGTAGGAATTGCTATCTGCCAGTAATCATAGCAAACCTTTGATAGCTGTGTACCATATTCCCAGGTGTAGGGTGGCATTGCTAAGGTATGCAAGTGCTAGTATTGGGAGATGCACGCAGGGTCCAATGTCCTGCCTCTCCAGGAGGCATTGGCTAATGGAGCCTGTGGGTGTGGGTGTGGGTGTGTCTGCCCCTGTTGGCTGCTGCTTTACGGCAGAGGTTCCCAACTCCAGTCCTGCTGTGCCAAACACTGTTCGGGTTTTCATGCTGTCCCTCATGAATATGCATGAGATACATCTGCATACCATGGGGGTGGTGCATAGATATGCAGCACAGGCATCTTTATTAGAGGCAGCATGGAACCTGAATGGTGTTTGGCCCTCCAGGACTGCATTTGGGAGACTCTGCTCTAGGTAATGCGCCTGTTTATGGTGTCTTTGCTCTGTAGGGTAAAATGTAGGTGTTTTGGGCATGTTTACATCATCTGCAATAAACGTTCTGTCTGTATTAGCACGTTGTAGTAGTGGGTAAAATATGGGGACTGGGTTGGCAGGCACCATAGCTGGGACTTGAACCTGTGATCTTCTGCCTCCAAACACACTGGTTGTGTGCACTGCACCACCATGTTGCCACAGAGACAGTGCATTCCCTGGTGATACCATGACTGTTTGTCTGGCAGGGCCTGTCTGTTGCAGTGCATGGCACCCACCTACACAGGGCTAGGCCATGGTCTGCTCTGGGCAGCTGCCACTGCACCCCTCCACCACCAGTACCCCTCTGCCACCATGCTGACATGCCCTTCTGCTGGTGGTGCTGGTGATGTGCAGTCTCAAGCCATCCAGTGTGCAGGTAGGCGGCTGCCTATGGTGCGTGTTGTGGGGTAGGGGTGCCTGCATAGGCGTCCACGCTTCCCCCCAACACCGCCTGCCAATGTTCTGTGCCCTTGGGGGTACCTGCTGGGTACTATCCCCTGTGACACTGTGATAAACACTCTCGTGCCCATGTTGGGCCCTCATCAGTTGCTGTCTGGCTGCTGTTCAGTTTCAGCATTCCTAAGTGCCACCTAGGCATCTGCCTAGTCCGCACTGTGCCCCAGCTGCACCACAGCATGTGCCGCCTGCATCCCTCTGTATCCCCTTTCCCAGCATCTGTCCAGTTGCCCATTCCGACATGCCCGCCCTGCTGTTGTGGAACATGTGCATGCCATAGGTAACCTGTCCAATGGAGAGGGAAACCCTGATCAGTGCTATTTCACTGTGGGATCATTCACCTTGTATGGGGACGGAGCGTAGACCCTTCTAAAATTCATATTTATTTTTTGGGGCTTTCTTGGGAGTGTTTTTTGATGTTTCCCAATACTATCACTATTGCCCAGCTTGATTATGATTTTTTTTTTATTTTGTTGGGGTCATTTTCAATGTTTATTTGCACTTTTGTTCCGTGCACATGTATCACACTTATCATTTTTTTGTAGGTTTCCCTGGTTTTGCTGTACATTGCTGACAGAAATGGTTTCTTTTCCCTTTAAATCAGCTCTAAGGCGAGGTTTTCACTTGCGTTATTTTTGGCCTCGAATTTCACATCGTTAGTGTGCGGGGAGCCTCTCCCCTCCCACTCTCCACCCATTGACCCCTTCTCTCCGCCCCTGGGGAGCCTTCCTCCGCCCTCCGGGAGCCTTTCCACGCCTTCAGCGCTCGTTTGCGCCGCTGCGCGCGTGAGTGCGCACTAAAGCGCATTTTTGCCCTGTAAAGTGTCATTAGCGTGTGCTAAGGTACCTTAGCAGGTGCTAATTGCACAGCGCGCACGTTAAGAAGATTTAGTAAACATACCCCTTAGTCAATTACATTAGACCATCGTCTACATAGAACAGGGATTTAACATGGAGGTAACTCGGGGGAAACTATTTACATTCTTAGTACATTACAAACTATTTACATTAGTACAATATATTTAGGTCTCAATTCGCTGTATTTTTAGGCTTTTATCCAGCCTTCTTCTATCTTTTATCCAGCTTTTAGAAGAAGGCTTTTATCCAGCCTTCTTCTATCTTCCTCTGCTTCTATCCCCTGCCCCTAAACCCTATCTTCTGTTTCTTTCCTTCTACCCAAGCTCCCTTTTCATGCACACCATTTCCACCCACCCTCTCTCTCTTCAAAGATCTTACCCCTCCATAGCTCCCTAGTGACTTTCTATGAACTGGAAGCCCTTCCTCTCTTTCTTCATTCTGGGCCACACCCATCTAATCCACTCCTATCCTATCCCTTCACACTCAATCACCTAGTCCCCACTATCTTCCTAATCTCCTAGTCCCTGCTCAAACTCATTTTCTACTCTTTCCACACCCAAGCCCCAAGTCTCCATGCCCTCAGTCTCAATACCCAGCCAAGTCCCAACTCTGTTCTACTCTCACCCAATCCCCAAGTCCCCACTTCACTCTGAGTCACTGATCTCCCTAGCCCTACATCTCCAGCACCCACCCCCTCCCTTGTACCCCTCTTCTCCTTTACCTACGTCCTTCTACCCTTCCTAAATTCCAATCATTCACTCACCTTCTTCCTTCCCCAGCATCCATCCCTCCTGCTTCTTCCTCTTTATTTTATCTCTTCCTTTGCTGCCCCCAGCATCTAGTTCCCTGTGCCTCTCTCTTTCCATCTCTCCATCTACCCCTCTCTCCCTTTCCTCAGCTTCCACAGTTTCTGCTCCTCTCCCTTCACTAGTACTGGTCCCCTGCCTTTCTTCCATCTTCTCCTCAGTATCTGCCTTGCTTCCTATTCACTGTACCATCACTCAGCTTCTGCCTTCCAAAGCCCTTTCCCTATACCACCACTCTCCCCTTCCCAAACACCTCACCCCTGGGCCATCAACCCCCACATCCAGCACAAGTATCTGCCTTTCCTGTCCTCACTCCAGCAGCATTAGAACTTTGGCTCTTGGTCTCCCATCAACACCCCCTCCCACAACCTGCATCAGTTCTCCCTTCTGAAACTTGTCCCTGAGAGCACTAGCATCCCCTTCTTAATGTTCCCACCCACCTGCCAAACCAGAAATCACATTATGTGTTCTCCCGGTTGGGCCAGATACAGCAGTCTGCTTCATCTAACACTTCCAAGTGGCAACAGTAGCAATGGGGCCTTTCCATCTTGCAATGAATTTATGAAGGGAGGAAGGAACCAGCACTAAAATGTTTTTACCTTCAAAGTGTTTCATAATATGTTTGTCTATGCTGGTTTTTTTTGCCAGATTTTCTTGGGTCACTCTCATCACTCACTTTATCAGCTCCTTTAAATGCATAAAATATGAGATCACATTCAGGAGTTCACTTCTTCCCCCCTCTTGCTTTCTTAAAATATCCAATAAGCCTCTAGGGACTCAACCGAATCACAGTTCAAATGGACTAACATCCAGGGAGGCGTGCACACTCTCCCTAGCCTCTTATAAAAAGAAAGGCAATAACTAGTCCAAGTGGCCCACATCCCCGTCTAGAGCTCTTCGTGATATGTCCTTTAAAGTTTGATTAACTTCTCTACTAACAGACTGGTATGCGGGTGATGGCCTGCTGTGCAGATCTGCTTGATCCCAAAAGCCTTTCATAACTGTTTCAGTGTGGCTGACATGAAGTTTGACTTCCTATCTATCAAAGTTTCTTTAGAGAATCCAACTTGACCAAAAAGTTTTATTATCTCTCAGGTGATGGTCTTGGCCGAATTGGACCTCAGAACCATTTCCCAGGGAAATTATATCACATAATCCAAAATAACCAAAATATATGTGCTCTTTTCTAATGGCCTCACAATGCCCATACCCACCCAGGTCAGTGTTTCCTCAATTGCGAGTATAGGTACTAATGGAGCCCTAAGAGGAAGGGATATAGTAGCTTTCTGGCATTAGACATTTGCATAACAAAAGTTCCATAAGTCTTATATATTACATTCCCATAATTGTGCCAATGTACTACTTAAGAATATAAGAACATAAGAAATGCCATACTGAGTCAGACCAAGGTCCATCAAGCTCAGTATCCTGTTTCCAACAGTGGCAAATCCAGGTCACAAATGCCTAGCAGTTTCCAAAAAAGACATACAGGTTCCACAATGCTGGTATTGGGGCAAGCAATGGATTTCCCTGGTCCTCTTTAATAATGGTTTATGGACTTTTCCTACAGAAATTTGTCCAAACCTTTTTTAAACCCAGTTACACTAACAGCTTTTACTACATCCTCTGGTAACAAATTCCAGAGTTTGATTATGTGTTGAGTAAAAAAATATTTTCTCTTATTATTCTTAAATGGGTTACACTGAGGCTTCATTGCATGTCCCCTAGTCTTTCTACTTTTTGATGGCATAAACAATTGATCTACGTTTACCAGTTCCATTCCATTCATTAACTTATAGACCTCTATCATATCTCCCCTCAGCCGTCTCTTTTCCAGGTTGAAGAGCCATAACCTTTTAAGCCTCTCCTCACAGGGGTATCCTTCCATCACCTTTACCATTTTAGTGACTCTTTTCTGTACCTTTTCTAATTCTGCTATGTCCTTTTTAAGATAAAATGACCAGAATTGCATACAATATTCAAGATGTGGTCACTCTTTGGAACTATAACCAGATGAATATGAATAAAATATGACCTCTAAAATGCTTGTATGCAAATGGTAGAAGTCTAAAAAATAAGATGAGTGAGTTAGAATATATAGCACTAAATGAGAGGTAGATATGATTGGTATCTTAGAGACATGGTGGAAGTAGGACAACCAGTGGGACACTGTGATTGTTGGGTACAAACTACTGTATATCATAATGATAGAGCAGATCAAATTGGTGGAGTGGTTTCACTCTATGTTAGAGAGGACATTAAGTCACAAAGGATTAAAGTTTTGCAGGAAACAAAATACATTGTAGAATCTCTATGGATTGAAATTCCATGTAAAAAGGGGAAGGAGAAAGCGATGGCAGTGGGGTATGTACTATCGACCGCCTGGCCAGAATGAACAAATGGATGATAAAATGCTCAAAGAAATCAGGGAAGCTAACAAACATTACAGCACAAGCTAACTTGCTACCCAGTGCCCTGACTTGTGCTTCTAAGGTAAAGTCTTACCAGTTTCCTGGGTGATTCACATGGCCCTTGGTTTGATAGAGGGGGCTTTTCAAATTGCCCCTTTGATCTATCACTTGTCTTTAACACCTATTTAAGACAAATTCACAGATCGTTTGCTTACTAACTGGAAGGCCTCTTTGTAAAGGTCACTAGAAACAAGTTTAATTCTTTGTACTTACAGACTATTTATTTGACTTGTATGCTAAGCTATACTCTGCTGTGATTTAAATAAAAAAGCTCTCTAGAAACAAAGTTCTTTCAGTAACTATGTACTCTATTTTTCTTTCTATGCTAAGCTATACTCTGATTTGATTTAAATGAAAAACTCTCTGGTGGTACTAAGACCTGACTCAGCAAACACACTGAATTCTAAAATACACAGATTTATCTGCTTTAACCCAAAGATTACCCTTTTCCCCCAAAATTTAGAATATATTCCAGAAGATAAATACTTACAAGTGCAGATCTATTTCCAGTTGAAGTAATCTCTCTGGGTAGTCATTCAGGACTTGCTACCTTATGTCTTTCTAGCAGACAATCTTGAGCTACAGAACATAAGAACATAAGATATGCCATACTGGGTCAGACCAAGGTCCATCAAACCTAGTATCATGTTTCCAACAGTGACCAATCTAGGTCACAAGTACCTAGCATTTTCCCCAAAAGATACAGATTCCACAGTGTTTGTATCGGATCAAGCAATGGATTTCCCGGGACGTCTTTGATAATGGTTTCTGGACCTTTCCTCCAGGAACATGTCCAAACCATTTTTAAACCCAGCTGCACTAACAGCTTTTACTACATCCTCTGGTAACGAATTCCAGAGTCTGATTACACATTGAGTGAAAAAATATCTTCACTGATTAGTCTTAAATAGGTAACCCTGTAGCTTCATTGCATGTCCCCTAGTCTTTCTATATTTTGATGGTGTAAACAATCGATCTATGTTTACCTGTTCTACTCCATTCGTTAATTTATAGACCTCTATCATATCTCCCCTCAACCATCTCTTTTCCAGCCCTAACCATTTAAACTTCTCCTCATAGGGGTATCCTTCCTTCCCCTTTACCATTTTGGTGGCTCTTTTCTGTACCTTTTCTAATTCCACTATATCCTTTTTAAGATACGGCGATCAGAATTGCACACAATATTCAAGGTGTGGTTGCACCATGGAATGATACAGAGGTGTTATAATATCCTTTGTTTTATACTCCATTCCTTTCCTTATGATTTCTAGCATTCTATTTGCTTTCTTGGCCGCCACTGCACACTGGGCAGAAGGTTTCAACATGTTATCCACGATGACGCCTAAATCTTTTTCCTAGGTGGTGGTTCCTAATGTGGAACCTTGCATCATATAATCATAGTTTGGGTTATTCTTTCCTAGGTGCATAACTTTGCACTTATCTGCATTAAATTTCATCTGCCATTTGAACATCTAGTCTTCCAATTTACCTAGGTCCTCTTGCAATTTTTTACAGTCCTCTTGGGTTTTAATAACTTTGAATAAGCTTATGTCATCTACAAATTTGATTACCTCACTCAGTATTCCCTTTTCCAGGTTATTTATAAATATGTCAAAAATCAACAGACCCAGCACAGATCCCTGGGATTCTCCACTATTCACCTTTCTCCATTGGGAAAATTGGCCATTTATCCCTACCCTCTGCTTTCTATCTTTTAACCAGTTCATGATCCACAATAGTACACTGCCTCCTATCCCATGACTTTTTAATTTTGCCAAGAGTCTCTGATGAGGGACCTTGTCAAAAGCTTTCTGAAAGTCCAGATACATTATATCTACTGACTCACCTTTGCCTACCTGTTTATTCAAACCTTCAAAAAAACATATCAGATAAGTAAGACAAAACCTTCCTTGGCTAAAGCCATGTTGACTATTTTCCATCAAGCCATGACTATCTACATGTTCCGTTATTTTGCTCTTTATAATGGTTTCTACAATTTTGCCCAGTACTTACTTTATGCTCAGTGGTCTGTAGTTTCCCGGATCATCCCAGGAACCTTTTATAAAAACTGGCGTTACAATGGCCATTCACGATTCTTCAGGTATCACAGATGATTTTAATTATAATTCACAGATTACTAATGGTAGGTCTGCAATCTCATATTTCAGTTCTTTCAACACCCTCAGAGGTATACCATACGGTCCAGGTGATTTGCTGCTCTTTAATTTATCAAATAGATATAATACATCTTCCCGCTTTATCGATATTTCTTTCAGTTCTTCCAATGCAACACCTTTAAATACCATTTCAGTCATGGGTAACTTCCTTAGATCATCTTCAGTAAAGACAGAAGCAAATAATTCATTCAGTCTCTCAGCTATGCCCTTTTTTACTCCCTGTTTCATTTAATGATCCACAGGTATTTTGCTACGAATGTACTTGAAAATGTCTTTATGATGTGTTTTTGCTTCTACAAATTCTCTCTTTGCCTGCCTTATCAATGCCTTGCATCTAATTTGCCAGTGCTTATGTTGTTTCCAGTTTTCATCATTTGGCTTCTTTTTCCATTTCCTGAAAGATTTTTTTTTTTTTGCAACAACAGCCTCTCTGACCTCACCTTTAAACCATGCTGGCAGTTTTTTGGACTTCCTTCCACTTTTCTTAAAGCATGGAATACAGCTGGTTGTAATCTTCTGAATATGTATTCTTATGGTCTACTCTCCATTTGGTCTTGGGTTCATTTCACAGAGACAGTAGGGTAAGCAGCACAAAGAAGATAACCAAACAGGTGTGGCTTGGAAAAAGGGTTTTATATAGAAATAGGCTTATTACAAAGTTACAGAACAGAGGTAGGAGGTTGTTAGAAAGCTGCTTCAGTTTACTTCAATGAATCTGTGTGTGTGTGTGTGTGTGTGTGTGTGTGTGAGAGAGAGAGAGGTAAGAAAATGTGGGTCAGAGCCTCATAGTAAGAAGAATAGGGAGAGAAAGAGAGAACAAGGGGGAGGGGAGAGAAGTGGGTGTCAGAGTCTCATGGCAAGGTGTGTCTGATGAAAATAGGAAGAGAGAGAGAAAGAGGAAGTATTTCTGTCCTTTATAGTGAATTTTCTCTAGCACCTCCCTTTGAGGTCTGCTATTGTTTCCAGCACCTCCCTTTGAGGTCTGCTATTCTTGATTTAGCAAGGAGGGGCTGCAGACCAATCTCATCAGGCCCAGAGACTGACATCACCAGGGGGTCAGAGTTAATCTCATCTTGTAAACTACCCTCATTAAGTTTGGAGACTGACATCACCAGAGTAACAAAGCTGCTTGAAATCCAAGGTCTGGGAACAGCCCTGACACCTGTGCTAGGCATAAGAACATAAGATATGCCATACTGGGTCAGACAAAGGTCCATCAAGCCCAGTATTCTGTTTCCAACAGTGGCCAATCTAGGTCATACGTACCTAGCAGTTTCCCCAAGGGACACAGGTTCCACAATGCTTGTATTGGTTCAAGCATTGATATCCTGGGTCCTTTCATAATAATGGTTTATGGACCTTTCCTCCAGGAACTTGTCCAAACCTTTAAACCCAGCTACACTAACAGTCTTTACTACATCCTCTGGTAACAAATTCCAGAGTTTGATTACACGATGAGTGAAAAAATATTTTCTTTTATTAGTCTTAAATAGTTTACCCTGTAGCTTCATTGCATGTCCCCTAGTCTTTCTATATTCTGATAAGGTAAACAATCAATCTACGTTTACCCATTCCACTCCGTTCATTAATTTATAGACTTCTATCATATCTCCCCTCAGCCGTCTTTTTTCCAGGTTAAAGAGCTCCAACCTTTTTAGCCTTTCTTCATAAGATTATCCTTCCATCCCCTTTACCATTTTGGTGGCTCTTCTCCGAACCTTTTCTAAAATCGCTATATCCTTTTTAAGATATGGCGACCAGAATTGCACACAATATTCAAGGTGCGGTCTCACCATGGACCAATATAGAGGCATTATAATATCTTTTGTTTTATTTTCCATTCCTTTCCTTATCATACCTAGCATTCTATTTGCTCTCTTGGCCGCTGCTGCACACTGGGCCGAGGGTTTTAACATGGTATCCACAATGACGCCTAAATCTTTTTCCTGGGTGGTGGTTCCTAATGTGGAACCTTGCATTGTGTAACCATAGTTTGGGTTATTCTTCCCTAGGTGCATAACCTTGCACTTGTCCACATTAAATTTCATCAGCCATTTTGATGCCCAATCTTCCAATTTATCAAGATCCTCTTGCAATTTTCCACAATCCTCTTGGGTTTTAACAACTTTAAATAGTTTTGTGTCATCTGCAAATTTGATAACCTCACTCGTTATTCCACTTTCCAGGTCATTTATGAATATGTCAAAAAGCAGCGGACCCAGCACAGATCCCTGGGGTACACCATTATTCACCTTTCTCCATTAGGAAAATTGGCCATTTAGCCCTACCCTCTGCTTTCTATCTTTTAACCAGTTCCTGATCCACAATAGTACACTGCCTCCTATCCCATGACTCTTTAGTTTTGCTAAAAGTCTCTGATGAGGGACCTTGTCAAAGGCTTTCTGAAAGTCCAGATACACAATATCAACCGACTCACCTTTGTCCACCTGATTATTCACTCCTTCAAAAAAACATAACAGATTAGTAAGACAAGATCTTCCTTGTCTAAAGCCATGTTGGCTGTCTCCCATTAGGTCATGACTATCTACATGCTGAGTAATTTTATTCTTTATGATGGTTTCTACCATTTTTCCCGGTACTGATGTCAGGCTCACCGGTCTGTAGTTTCCCGGATCACCCCTGGAACCCTTTTTAAAAATTGGTGTTACATTGGCGATCCTCCAATCTTCAGGTATTAGAGATGATTTTAATGATAGTTCACAGATTACTAATAGCAGGTCTGCAATCTCGTATTTCAGTTCTTTCAACACCCTTGGATGTATACCATCCGGCCCAGGTGATTTGCTACTCTTCAGTTTATCTAATAGTTGTAATACATCTTCCCGATGTATTGATATTTCCTTCAATTCTTCTGCACCTTTAAATACCACTTCAGTCATGGGTAACATCCCTACATCTTCCTCAGTAAAGACTGAAGCAAAGAATTCATACAATCTCTCCGCTATTGCCTTGTCGCCTCTTAGTGCTCCTTTAACCCCTTTATCATCTAATGGACCAACTGACTCTCTCACAGGTTTTTTGCTACGAATGTACTTGAAAAGGTCTTTACTTCGCGTTTTTGCTTCCGCAGCAAGCTTCTTCTCAAATTCTCCCTTTGCCTGCCTTATCAATGCCTTGCATTTGACTTGCCAGTGCATGTGCTGTTTCCAGGTTTCGTTGTTTGGCTCTTTTTTCCATTTCCTGAAAGATGCTTTTTTTGGCAACAACAGCCTCTCTGACCTCACCTTTAAACCATGCTGGCAGTTTTTTGGACTTCCTTCCACTTTTCTTAAAACGTGGAATACAGCTGGTCTGGGCTTCCAAGATAGTATTTTTCAACAACAGCCAAGCCTGATGTACGTCTTTAATCTTTGCAACTGCTCCTTTTAGTTTTTTCTTAACTGTTTTCCTCATTTTATCATAGTTTCCCTTTCGAAAGTTAAAAGGTAGTACTGTGGATTTCCTTACTATCCCTCCTCCACTAATTAAATCAAAGGCGATCATGCTATGATCACTATTGCCAAGTGGCCCCAACAACCTTATCTCTTGCACTAGATCTGGTGTTCCACTAAGGACTAGGTCTAATATGGCTTCCCCTCTGGTCGGTTCATGAACCAGCTGCTCCAAGAAGCAGTCATTTATTTCATCTAGGAACTTTATCTCCCTAGCATGTCCTGACGTGACACTGACCCAGTCGATACCGGGGTAGTTGAAATCACCCATTATTATTACTGCACTGTAACTTTTGTTAGCTTCCTTGATTTCTTTGAACATTTCATCATCCATTTGGTCATTCTGGCAAGGCGCTCGATAGTACACCCCCATTGCCATCGCCTTCCCCCTTTTACATGGAATTTCAATCCATATAGATTCTACAGCAGATTTTGTTTCCTGCAAAACTTTAATCCTTTCTGACTCAATGTCCTCTCTAACATAGAGAGCAACCCCTCCACCAATTTGATCAGCTCTATCATTACGATATAGTTTGTACCCAGGTATCAGAGTGTCCCACTGGTTGTCCTCCTTCCACCATGTCTCTGATACTCCAATCATATCTAACCTTTCATTTAGTGCTATATATTCTAACTCACCCATCTTATTTTTTAGACTTCTAGCATTTGCATACAAGCATTTTAAAGAATGTATTTTACTCATATTAATTTGGCTATTGTTAGACATGGGCAATTTGGGATCTTTAAGCTCAGTCTGCTCCATACTTGAGGGCATTTGGGCTACTTTACTCTTTTGTGGAACCTCTCTGCTTTTGGTAGTATCCTTCAAAGATACATTCTTCTGAACCATCCGCTCTTGGGCGACTGTCGGCTTTCACCTAATATCTAGTTTAAAAGCTGCTCTATCTCCTTTTTAAAGGTTAATGCCAGCAGCCTGGTTCCATCCCGGTTAAGGTGAAGCCCATCCCTTTGGAAGAGCCCCTCCTTTCCCCAGAATGTTCCCCAGTTCCTAACAAATCCAAAACCCTCATCTCTGCACCATTGTCTCATCCACGCATTGAGACTCCGGAGCTCTGCCTGCCTTTTGGGTCCTGCGCGTGGAACAGGAAGCATTTCGGAGAATGCTACCCTGGAAGTTCTGGATTTCAACTTCCTACCTAAAAGTCTAAATTTAGCCTCCAGAACCTCCCTACATTTTCCTATGTCATTGGTACCGACATGTACCAAGACAGCAGACTCCTCCCCAGCACTATCTAAGACCTTATCTAGGTGGCGCGTGAGGTCCACTACCTTCGCACCAGGCAGGCATGTTACCAGGCGATCCTCACGTCCACCAGCCACCCAGCTATCTACATGCCTAATGATCGAATCACCAACTATAACGGCTGTCCTAACCCTTCCCTCATGGGCACATGGCCCTGGAGAAACTTCTTCGGTGCAAGAGGGTTTTACATCACCTGGAGGACAGGTCCTAGTTACAGGATCACTTCCTGCCACACCAGGGTGATGCTCTCCTGTCACGTGACCTCTCTCCTCCATGGCAACAGGGTTGCTGCCAGACTGGAGGTGGGACTTCAGGACTATATCCCTGTAGGTCTCGTCTATGTACCTCTCTGTCTGTCTTATGCTTTCCAAGTCTGCTACTTTAGCCTCTAGAGAACGGACTCGTTCCCTGAGAGCAAAGAGCTCCTTGCACCTAGTGCACACGTAAGACCTCTCACAAACTGGGAGAAAATCATACATGTGACACTCAATGCAAAAGACTGGAAGCCCCCATACCGCTGCTGGACTGCTGTCTGCATCTTAGTTTTAAGTTTGTGTTTAGATCTAAGTTCTTTACTTACTAAGGGTTGCTATGGATATTTATACTAATAAAACTGTACCTAATACGTGTAATATACCTTGTTCACGTGAAGCTTAACTAATCTCAAGTCCTAAGTGTATGACTGATTTGGGTAATGAGCTTCACCTGAGAGCACCTCCTGTCTTTTAAGATGTGTAAGTACCTATAAAGCTACGATTATCCCAGGGGTGGGTGGGTGTGGGGAGGGAGGGAGGGAAATAACACTTATTAAAAGAGGGCTGCTACACAGTACCCTGTTTTGCCTTTTGTGCTAAGCTAAATTCTGATTTGATTTAAATTATAGCTCTTGGCTGCTGCTAGGCTCTAACTTCTTATGAAATTTAAACTACAAGCTCTCTGCTGGGTTCTAAATTTAACCAGAAAGCTCTCTTCTGTGTTTTAAATTTAAGCTAAAAGTACTTTGCTGATGCCAAGCCCTGAGTGACTATTAAATTTAAACTACACGCTCTCTGCTGGGTATGAAATGTAACCAGAAAGTTCTCCTCTGTGTTTTATATTTAAACTTAAACTGCTGCTACTAGGCCCTGACTGATTTAACAAAAAATAGTGGGTTCACAGATTAATTAGCTTTAATACAAAGAATTCCTTTTAGAAAATTACCAGAAGTATATACTCACAGTTGCAGATCTCTCTTCAGAAGTAACAGTCCCTTTTTCTAGTCCTTCAAGACAAAGCTGCTTGAAATCCAAGGTCTGGGAACAGCCCTGACACCTGTGCTAGGCATAATGTCCTGTTGGTGTATGCTGACATCTCCCACACCTTTTTTATTTTTATTTATTATTTGTGCCTGGAAATGGTGGAAGCAAACATGTGGTACCTGTCCCAGCTGCCATTACATGATATTAGGCAGCTTGTCTAATACCTCCTGTATTAAATACCTTGCTATGTCTAGCAGGTCCCCTGTCCTGCACAGTACTGTCTCTAGGTGTAAGTAATATTAAAATTCTGGATTATTACAAAGCCTTTTGAGAATAAAAATATCACCTTGTCTAACCCACAAAACAAAGGTATCACTGGAACTTTTCACTAAATCCAGCCTGTAACCAAAATTGTCAATTGTACATGGTCACAAGGGCTTTTGATTTTCCTGTCGCACTCTGTCTGAAATCCACTTTAATGTATCAAACAAAATTATCACTTACCCAACTGGGGATCTGCTGTGAAGTCTGAGACGGCCCCCATAAAATGTAATCTTCTGAATATGTATTCTTCTGGTCTGCTCTCCGTTTGGTCCTGGGTTCATTTCACAGAGACAGTAGGGTAAGCAGCACAACTAAGATAACCAAACAGGTGTGGCTTGGAAAAAGGGTTTTATATAGAAATAGGCTTATTACAAAGTTACAGAACAGAGGTAGGAGGTTGTTACAAAGCTGCTTCAGTTTACTTCAATGAATCTGTGTGTGTGTGTGAGAGAGAGAGAGAGAGAAAGGTAAGAAAATGTGGGTCAGAGCCTCATAGTAAGAAGAATAGGGAGAGAAAGAGAGAATAAGGGGGAGGGGAGAGAAGTGGGTGTCAGAGCCTCATGGCAAGGTGTGTCCGATGAAAATAGGAAGAGAGAAAGAGGAAGTATTTCTGTCCTTTATAGTGAATTTTCTCTAGCACCTCCCTTTGAGGTCTGCTATTGTTTCCAGCACCTCCCTTTGAGGTCTGCTATTCTTGATTTAGCAAGGAGGGGCTGCAGACCAATCTCATCAGGCCCGGAGACTAACATCACCAGGGGGGTCAGAGTTAATCTCATCTTGTAAACTACCCTCATTAAGTTTGGAGACTAACATCACCAGAATAACAAAGCTGCTTGAAATCCAAGGTATGGGAACAGCCCTGACACCTGTGCTAGGCATAATGTCCTGCTGGTGTATGCTGACACTGGTCTGGGCTTCCAAGATAGTATTTTTAAACAACACCCATGCTTGATGTAAATCTTTAACCTTTGTAGCTGCTTCTTTTAGTTTTTCTTAATTATTTTCCTCTTTTATCATAGTCTCCCCTTTGAAAGTTAAAAGGTAGTAGTGTGGATTTCCTTGCCATCCTTCCTACATTTAATAAATCAAATGTGATCATGCTATGATCACTATTGCCAAGTGGCCCCGACACACTTATCTCTTGCACCAGATCTGGTGTTCCACAAAGGACTAAGTCCAAAATGGCTTCCCCTCTTGTCATTTCATAAAACATCTGCTCCAAGAAGCAGTCATTTATTTCTTCTAGAAATTTTATCACCCTAGCATGTCCGGCCGTGACACTTTCCCAGTCGATACCGGGGTAATTGAAATCACCCATTATTATTACTGTGCTGTAACTTTTGTTAACTTCTCTGATTTCTTTGAGCATTTCATCATCCATTTGTTCTCTCTGGCCAGGCGGTCAATAGTATATCCCCACTGCCATTGCCTTCCCCTTCCCTTTTTTTACATGGAATTTCAATCCATAGAGATTCTACAGTGTATTTTGTTTCCTGGAAAAATTTAATCCTTTGTGACTCAATGCCCTCTCTAACATAGAGTGCAACCCCTCCACCAATTTGCTCTGCTCTATTATTACGATATAGTTTGTACTCAGGTATTACAACATCCCACTGGTTGTCCTCCTTTCACCATGTCTCTGAGATACCAATTATATCTAACCTCTCATTTAGTGCTATATATTCTAACTCTCCCATCTTATTTTTTTAGTCTTCTAGCATTTGCATACAAGCATTTTAGAGGTTGCATTTAATTCATCTTAATCTGGTTATTGGTAGGCAGGGATAATTTGGAATCATTAAGCTGTGTCCGCTCTGTACTTAAGGGCATTTGGGTTACTTTTGTCTTTATTGGGACCTTTCTGTTGATATGGCCTAACTTCAGTATTTTACTAGTATTCTTCAAGGATACATCTTTCCGAACCATGCACTCGTGGGCGACTGTTGGTTTTCCCCTATTATCTAGGTTAAAAGCTGTTCTATCTCATTTTTAAAGGTTAATGCCAGCAGCCTGGTTCCATCCCAGTTAAAGTGGAGCCCATCCCATTGGAAAAGCCGCTCCTTTCCACAGAATGTTGCCCAGCTCGTAGCAACTCCAAAACCCTCCTCCGTGTGGAACGGGAAGCATTTCTGAGAATGCTACTCTGGAAGTTCTGGGTTTCAACTTCCTAACTAAAAGCCTAAATTTGGCCTCCAGAACCTCCCTACCACACCTTCCTATGTCATTGGTACGAACATGTATCAAGACAACAGACTCCTCCCCAGCTCTATATAAAACTTTGTCTAGGTGGTCCGTGAGGTCCACTACATTCGCACCGGGCAGGCATGTTACAATGGGATCCTCATGTCTACCACCCACCCAACTATCTACATGCCTATGGATCGAATCACCAACTATAATACTATGAATATTACCAGCACCGTAAACTGTAACAACGGACATATGTGAATGTATATATACTAAGGCTTTGTACTGTAAATAACCAATAAGACTCAGACCTAACCATGCGGTTATGGTCTAACATGTAAATAGTCACCCTAGTGACAATTTATGATGATCTAAAATGTAAATAGTTCCCCCAGTTACAACGTCAAGTTACTGTTCCTGTTCAATGTAAGCACAAGGCAGATCTGCCCCGCCCTGTACAAGAATTGTTAATTGTGAACCGCACTGATATTAAACAGCGTGGTATAGAAAAGCTTTTAAATAAATAAATAAAATATTTATCCTTGCATCCAATTCCCAGATCCACTCAGTGCCAGAGCAAATATGACTAGTCCCAGCTCTGAAAGCTTCATAAAATACTGACACAATGTTTTTAGAATCAGCTAGGCTACATACCCTGATCAATACGGCCCAGTTGTCAGGAACCTAAGTGGGGAGGAGATCTGATTTAGTGAGTCAGTGATGTAACTGGTACCATTGAAACAGACATTTTGATGGGAGGCTGGTCATATCTCAGGACTCTTCCTTGTTCTCCCTCTCTCCTAAGTTTAAAGGAAGTACCTACATTATCCTGAGCTAATGGGGGCTATTTCCCTCCTCAAATAGAGTTCCTTTTACTGCCAAACCTTCAAAGAAATCCTCAGAAGTTTGAATGCCCTCCCCTAATGGTACTCTTTTCCAGTGACCTGCCCCCCCAACTACTTACACAGTTCTTGAGGCATCACTTATAGATATGCTAAGATTATCTCCACCACAGTTTTGCCTTCTCATTCTAATCACTTATGGGCTGGTCTCTGAGCCTCTGTGCCATGGTATTCAGCCTCTTTTGGGGCTTTATTTTAGTAGTCTGGAAGGTCCTGATCCTTTGTTAAGCCTAGTCTGTTCTTAATAGCAGCTATTAGACCTCATAATTCACAATTTGATCTGGGTTAAAAGCTCTATAGGTAGCTAAGGATTCTCCAGATAGGAAAGGCTCATTGGACTAAGGCCAGCTGAAGAATTGGGCCATTCCCTCAAATGTTACTAGGAAATCTTCTGGATCCTCCTTTTCTCTTAGCTTATTCAAATATACTATCCCAAATTTGCCGACCACATCAAAGACAAATTTCACTCCACGGAACGAACAACACATAGTGGGAACAACAGGACGGACGTTCACTCCAAAACCTGGGGCACATTCTACACACCCTCAACAGAACAGATATCTCACATCATCTCTACAATCAACACAAGCACTGCTCCTACAGACCCGTGCCCAGTGTCATGGGTCAAAGCCACCAAATCAAGCTTCATCCCCACCATACACAAAATGGTACACAACTCACTCACTCAAGGACTCATGCCAAAGCAACTAAAACTTGCCACAGTAAGACCAATCCCAAAGAAAACAACTCTCGACAAAAAAGATCCAGCAGCATACCGACCAATTTCCAGCATACCCTTCCTCGCAAAAATCATCGAAAAAAACGGTTCAACTACAACTTCAGGAACACATCGAAAAACACGAAACAATTGACAACAAACAACACGGATTTCGTCCCAACCATGGAGTCGAAACACTACTGATATACCTCTTCGACAGCATCCTAAGAATAATTGACAGCACCAGGAATGGAATCATAATGATCTTCATCGACATCTCCTCAGCCTTCGACACAGTGGACCACAACACGCTCCTGGAAAGACTAAAGAACACTGGTATACACGGTATCACGCTGAAATGGTTCCAATCGTACCTAACTGAAAGACAGCTACAGGTCAAGGTGGGACACAACACCTCCCGACCCATAAATGTCCGACAAGGAGTACCTCAAGGATCCGCACTCTCAGCACTCCTATTTAACACCTACATCCAACCAATATGCAACATCATGAAAGAGAGCAACATTCAATACACAGTATATGCAGACGACATCATGATATACACCCCGATAGCTATCGACAACCCGGACTTCTCTAAAATAACAGACTGCCTTACCCAAATGACGAATTGGTGCCAAAACAACAACCTCGCAATAAACTACAACAAGACTGAAGCCTTAATCATCACTCGGAACCAAAGCTTCATACACCCAACAAATATAAGGATACAAAGCACCACTATACCAATAAGATCAGAAGTAAGATACCTCGGAGTTACTCTGGACAATAAACTAAACCTCAAGCCACACATAGACAAAACAATCCAAAAAGCCTACTATAGGATGCGTATAATCAGGAGACTGAAACCACTCCTCGCCCCAGATCACTTCCGTACCGTCTGTCAAGCACTGATAACACCACTACTGGACTTCTGCAATCCGATATACCTTGGACTACCGAAACAAGCCCTCAAACCACTCCAACTGGCACAAAACACTGCAGCACGAATCATATCCGGAACTACAAGACAAGAGCACATCACACCTATCTTAAAGGACTTACACTGGCTCCCAATCGGTGCACGCATCAGATACAAAACTATCATAAACCTATTCAAGATAAAACAGCACACATCAGCCAACAGCCTGCACGCCCTCATACAACCAGACACCAGCACACGTCCTAGAAGAAAACAAACACACAACTGAGTCAGCACCCCAAGTGAATACAAACATACATGCAAGGACACAACAGACAGAGCACTCTCCATGGCTGCTCCAACAATATGGAACAAACTACCGGACGACCTGAGGGCAACTACTGACCTCAAAGACTTTAGAAAACAGCTTAAAACCATGCTATTCATAGAACACTATGGACACATCACATAACCTCAGAGAATGTATAACAGTACATGATACCACCCAAACAATGGATGTAAGAAAAAGTTTTTAGCACCACTATATATAGACCACCTTGTATATAGCTCAAACCAATCTAGCACACAATACAACACACACTCAACTAAACTTCACCCTCACTGCATGTATAACACACACACTTTACCTGATTGTTTGCTGTGATACCACCTTGATTATTAAGATAAGGCGGTTTAGAAATACTGTTAAATAAATAAATAAATAAATAAATAAATAAATGGATTTAACCTTACTGTGACTTCTGGGAGGTCATGATGTGGTTCTCTGGGCATCTCAGTTACTTGTCCCAGATGACATCCTGTCGCCTGTACTTGCTCTTGTAATAGATCTAACAGGGAGCACTGTTATCTCTGATTGTTCTCTGTTGTTTGTTGTAACATCTTGTGGGTCTCCTGTTGTTTCCGAATCTGGATAGCAAACCCGTGCAATACAGTTTTAGGATTCATCTTGCAGCTGGGTCTGCCTAGACAAGACAAACAGAGAAAAAAAATCCACACACTCCTTTTTCAGAAGTCAACTCTCTAATTCTGTGTCTTTAGTTATCAACAGAATCCTCCTCCTCTTCCCTAGGTGTATGCTTACCTGTTGAACCTTCAATCAGAGCTTCACTAACAGGAGCATAGCCATGGTGTGGCCTGGAGGGCCACAGGCCCCTCCAATTTTGGCTCAGGCCCCTCCAATGCTCCTGGAGCAAATGCTGTTGCCCTACCAGTCAATGATATCCCTGCACAGTGTGGCTCTATGCTATCAGTAATAGCGCCATGTTGAAACCTCCGAAGCAGCATGTCCCTTTAAAGATCTCGCAAATTCATCAATAGGATATGCTTCTTTTGGGAGTTTTAACATGGCACTGGTTACAAGCAGAGCAGAGCTGTGTGGGCTGCATATCAGACTCTGGCTATAGTTGAGGTCAGGCAGGAGGAGAGAGATATTTTGGGGAACCCAATTCTACTAGCACTAATATTGAGGTGGATTATTTTAAGTGGTCAGTGACTTGGAGGACTGTCACTGCAGGTGGGGGAAGGGTGGATGTTGAGTTTTTCAGGTCGACATGAGGGAGAAATGAGGAGAGCTATGCTGGTGCTGTTTGGGGGAAGTTAGGAAGAGACTGCTGATGCCAGCTGTGGGCAAGGGGACAGGGAGGAGTGGCACAAGGGTAGGAGTTTATGAGGCAGAGCAAACGTGATGGCAAGAAGCTGGGGAGATGTTAGGAGATGGAGAGTAGTGGTGTTTGGGAGGGGTGAGTGATTTGGGAGATAGGACAGACATGGGGCATGGGGTGGGGGGTTGGGAAAGAAAGAGAGACAGCCTGGTGGTCCAGATGGGGGGAGTTTGTAAGAAGGAGAGGGTGATAGGAGGCAACAAGGAGACAGACAGGTGGAGATGCATGTTCAATTCCCGCATGGGGACAAGCAACCTCAGGCCGGAGAGACTGGGGTCTCTAGTCTCATAGCCACTCCTTGTGGCCTTGAGCAAGCCACTTAACCCTCCATTGCCTCAGGTACACTTAGATTGTGAGCCTTCAAGGACAAGGGAATAAAAAGTACCTGTTATTATACATGTAAACCACACTGATTCTATAGAGCTTGAAATAAATAAATAAAAATAAAGAAATAAAATGTTGTGGTTGGCAGACACCTCATTGGTGATGCCACAGCCTTATATTGAGGGATTATTGGGTCTTTTTCAGCTTCTGTGTTTTCTAGAGTGGCCCCCACTTTAAAAATGAGCTAAGACCACTGGCTTACATTTATCTATACATGGTGAATGTAACAGATGCCAAAGTGAATGGTGAGGAAAGCAGATATTGGGGTAAGGACTTGCACAGCACACCTGGGCTCGATCTCATATTGGGGGTGGAAGCAGGAACTGCAAGCCCCTCCCACTCCGCCACCAAGGCAAGATCCAGCACATGGCAACGATTTAAAAGGAGGCACGCTCCAGGAAACAGCCCTTTGCCTCACCTGGACTTCCACAGCACACCCAGACTCGATCACACATCGGGGTGGAAGCAACAGCTGCAAGCCCCTCCTGCTCCCCCCACCAAGGCAAGATTCAGCACATGGCAATGATTTAAAAGGAGGCACACTCCCTTAGGTGGAGAACAGAGGTGGGGAGAAACACATGTAACAGAAACATTCCCTAAAGCAGCATTGGAAGATTACACCACAGCACAGTAAGTTGCCCTAACAATAAAGCAGTCTTCGACGATCAAATACTTTACCGGCCACACATAAGATTCCATCCTTCAAGCTTATGTGACTATTCTTATAAGCTATACCATCTGCTGCAAAAATCACCGATATTCCTTTGACCTTGTCTAATAGTAGTGCAATATTTCAACATCTTGCTATTCCAATTATAACAGCTTATAAATGTAACTCTTATCCTACTAGAGCATTTGAAAATTCTCTCACAGTGACTCAAATGTATCTTTTGTTCCATTAAACAGATAATACTGCAATACTGCAACACCTCATAGCTATATAGATACCTCGCTTCTAGAAGCTACATATAATACCTCTCTGTTTTTCACACTGTGATCACATATTTGTACCTCACTATTTGAATCTCAAACTGGGATCTCTCTCAGATGAAGTATTCCACTTACTGCGGTATTGTTGAGTTTATCCTCTCTTAGGCCATGTGGTCTCTAACGCTATAATTTTTCTTCTCCCCTTTTAACTTTTACTACCGTCAGCCCACCTCAATGGCATTCAACTCCTGCTGCATCTCCAGCTAGCTTAGACCCTATTTGAATTACTTTGTATTGTCTAGTACAATTCCCCCTAAAAACCCTGCCCCTTTCTCAATTCAAATCTCCTCTTTGCCCTAATTGCAAAGATGGAAATCAAGTTCTGTATAGCACATGCTCTCATCATTTATCTGCTCATCATGACACTTTATAATGCACTGCAGACTCCCCTTAACACCTTCCCAGTTCATCCCATCTCCATCATTCATCATCGCCCAAGCAACAACCAAATTTGCTACCCCCACAACCATCAGAACACTAGAGAAAGCAATAATCACAAACACAAAACCTACCCAAGGTTAATTCTTATCAACCCTAGTAATAAAATCAAACCTCCTATCCTGAGTGAATCTACTAAGGAGTATGTTTACTAAACCGTCTTAATTTTACCAGCGTTAGTTGCAGTCTTACTGTGACGAATGCCATATAAGGCAGTGGGCATTCCGGTCTTAAGGTAGCATTTCGGTTTATCGCGCGATAAAGTCCGTTATCACACAATAGAGGGAGCCGTGGCACGTTAACGCGCATTAGACTTAATTAGGTGCGCTGACCTACAATCACAGCAACAGAGGTGTAGCATACTGGTTAATACATTGACTGCTGAGACAGTGGTCATGAGTTCAATCCCTCAGTGGGCTCAGTTAAAAGGATGTCTGAGGCAATCCTTTTTCCTGCTTGTAACAGTCAGACACATCCCAACAATCTGCACTGCCAGCCAAAAAATCTGCACTGCCTCACCCCAGTGCCGCAACCTAATGCACCTTTTAGGGCGCATCATAAAGCACCATGTCATCCAAGGCAGGTCATAATGTGCCCCAGAGGGCAGCAGGAAAGGTTGGCACTCTCCAAGGCAGCATATAAGGCACCCCATAAGCTGGCCAAACCTAAGGTGCCATGAAAGATACCCCAGGGATGTTAGGGTGACACAGGTGATGGTGCCCAGGAGCACAAAGGTGCCCCAAGGTCACAAGCATGAAATGTATGTCTCAAACACAGATGTAACCATAACACTGCACAGAGCACCAAGGAAAGGCAATGAACAAGTGATGGAAAGAAGTAGATGGTGGAGCTCATGGACCAGCCAAATCTGCGTGCAGCCCATGTGGCAGCAGGTAAAGTGGACAAACATATCGGGGGCAGCTGTACCAATGTACAGGGTGATGGTAATGTACAATGCAACAATGACAGTATGTGGCAGAGGATGGGGATACGTGTCCACCAGAGGAGGTAGAGGTAGCAGGATAAGTGCAATGACAGGAGGACAGAGGAGAGCAGTGCCATGCAGAGCAGACACAGGAGAGGCAAGCATGAAGAGCCGCAATGCAGAAAAATGTGCCAGTGCAGGACATGGGGTAGCAGCCTGCACAGTAGGGCAGGACGACACAGAGCTTGCAGATACAGATAGACTGACAGAAGGATGTTTGGCAACAGTGATGAGGGTATAATGTGCCAGCAGCACAGATTGTCACAGATAGGACTGTAACAAGAATGCAAAGTACGTATGGATGAGAGGCATAAAATGATCAGAACAGAGAGGAATCGAACCCATGACCAGTAGCACAAATGGCAATGCACAAACCAGTAGGCTACAACATCAACATGAGTGTCACAGCAAAGGCTGCATACAAGAACATTGGAGGGCACCACACCAAAACACAGCTGGCTGCCAGGATAGGGCAACCCCAACAGTCACGAAGATGCAATGCACATGCAGAACTGGTGTGTTCAGCTCATATCACAGTCAGTAATTGGGATGACAGCAACATATAAACACATGCACACACACACAATGAAATGTTATGCAATGGACATAGCATGCAAAAGAGCAAAGAAGCTAAACCCAATGGGCGGCAGGGGATGCTCTGTGGAGCAGGGCAAAATGGGGAACAGAACGGAAAACGAGCATGTGAGACATGAACCTACAAACAGACATGGACTACATCAGATCAACAACAGCAATGCCTATCCCCTCAGCCGACATGGACAGTACAAAGAAAGAGCCATATGTAACAGCTAATATGCGACGGATAGGCTGCATCGAGGGCATACTGTGGTGTAAGGTGAAGAGATGGAGGGGTGTGCGGAGAGGTGACCAGTCGTCAGGCAGCTCCTGGTCAGGTTAGCACCAAAAAAGGTCAAACATAAGGAACATGTGGAACTTGAACCTGTAACCTATGGTGCACCAACACATGTCTGCAACCACTACCCCAAACAACCACAGCAAGCACAACCCAAATATGTCCCCTCAAAGGGAATGTCAGTATGGAAACACGTAACACCCTGTGATGTGTCAGACTGCTGCCACATAGCCAGCTGCCACCATATAAGGATGTGAGCACAGGTGGGCCATGTACATTACCAGAACATAACGAAAGACATGTGTCAGTGTGGTCAAGCAGCAGCAGAGAGAAATGTGGGTCAAACACATAATTTTATTGTGGTCACCAGTAGACATTGTCACACCCTGTTCGGCCAGCAGCGTGGTATACTGGTTTGGCTACAGGGGGACCTTTTATTGAAAGGATTGTAGTTGGGCTCCTTTGCAATAAGATAGTTGAGACCCGAGTGGTAAGGTCAAATCAAGGTTTTATTTCCCCTCCCGGGGTTTGGATTATAACACATGTAACAAAAGAACAAAAGCCATATACTCTGGCAAAAAGGACAAAGTAAATTCTTGTGCTTTTAAACAGGCAGTTAAATCACTTCCAGCATTGTATATCTTCAGCACAATGAAATTCTATCATTCATCACAGCCAATGTACAGTCCATCTGGTAGTCAGATAATTCAGGCTCTGGCGGATCAATTATCATTGATTCAATCTGACTATCATCTGCACAAGGTTGTTGCCTATAGTGAGTTGGTAGATTATTCTCCTCTGCCAGCTCCCTTGACCTCCCTACTATTTCCTCCAGCAGGTAAGGGTCAGAGTCACCATATCTTGGCATACAACTCCAATAAGACTTATGTCCTTTATAACTTCTAGGTGAAAAAGACTTGTAAGCAGCTTTACCTTGGTTAATTAGCCCAGCTTCTGGGTTTGAGGCAGGAGAAAAGCTATGCACAGCTTCATTCAGTCGGGGTTTAAACCTCAGAGGCTTTTCTCTATGCTTAGGTTGTTTGTCACCCTCTTCTAACATACAGATGTCTTGCACCGTATATTCTTTCCTTCCTGAAGCCTGTAATTGCTTTTCAGTTATTCTGACTGGTACTTTCTCCTTATAAATGCCTTCACGATAAGGTATATGTTTGGAGGCTTGGTTAAAAGGGTTTTGAGCCTTTCTCCTCCAATTAAGACTATCAGCTGTTATCTGCCTTTCTCTTTCACATTCAGAATCAAAGTCATTCACATCAGTTTTCCTACCAGCCCAAAGCAGACGTTGCTTCCCAGATTCCAACCTCAGCTTGCACTCAGTGTCTAGCTGGTTCTCATTCAGCACGTCTCTCCTGCTTCCAGTTAATGGTTTCACTGAATCTTCCACACTGCTTTCTCTGGAGTTACCGGAGCTACCAAAGCCAAAGTCAGAACTCCTTCTCCAGCTCCTGCTATTGCTGCTCCTACGACTCGTCCTACAGCTGCCACTATTCTCTAATGAACGTTTGCTGAGGCTCTACTCCAGCCCTTCCCCCTCCCAGGTGAAAGCTATTAGAGCTAAGAGCTGGGGAATGCCTATCAGCTGTGCAGGGTTCCTTCCCTCGTGGCTGGGAATGTTTATGTTGCTCTTGGCAACTGGGTGTCCTGATATCTTCCTTCCTGCTAGAAACAGCCCTATTACTCATAGGTTCCCCTGCTTTCCTATCACAGGATATCTTTTCCCCATTACAACATATCATATATACTGCCTGTCATCATATCAAGGTGGTTAGTTTACAGTGAACAAACTTAAAACACATTGAGCATGCCAGCCACCCACATGTCACCCCAAAGTCACTGGCACGTCTACAGATGTTGGGCAGGAGAGATAATGTGCCATAGCTGCATGCTGTTCACTATGCAGTATCCCCCCACCCCCCACTTCTTGCTGCATGTCCCAGATGCCCTAGTTGCATGTAGACACTAGGCAGTGCATGATGAGGAATCAACACACATCAGTCAGGAACTGTCCCCAAAAACATATCCATCTGCCAATACAGATGGCAAAAGCCTCAAAAAGCATAAGTAGCAACATGTAAGCAAGTGTACACACAGATATAGATATACATTTCACAGCTGCCCCGGAATGCATGATATAGCAATGAAAGCATCAACAATGGAACCCAAAACAAAGGCCAAGTGCAAAATGAGGATAACGTAACAGGTACAAGAGGCACATGATCCCAGAGAAGACCAAAAAAGGAACCTCACAGACATGCAGAGATATCACCATGCAGCAGGTCCCCTGCAATGGGTGGTGTTTGGATACATGAACCGTACACATAGATTACTTTACATGGGATGCACAAATCAATGACGGAAATGGACAATCACACTGCCACACTGCAAATGTCATGGGCGAAGGTGAGTGGCGGAACGTCAGGGGACAAAGAGGACTGTGCAGACATGCAATGCTATGTTTATTAATCAATGTACAGCAGCACGGCTGTACAGTAGCCAAACACAATGACCTGTATATGGAGTGTTAAAGAAAGGTCAAACATGGGCCAGTACCCCACACAGAAGCCACACTGCCACATGCCCTTGAGTACCAACATATGCAGTTACATGCACATGCACCGTGTAGGGTGAACCATGACACAGTGATGCCCCACATGCACTGTAACTCCTTTGGTGAGGGCAAACATCAATCCAAAATGTTGGCAGCCATTAAACTGGTGTGGTGGTACCAACTGTGTCATGTCCAAGTTCAGGGTTGGCCGACATATACAAGAGTACGTATACAATGTTGCCCCTGTGCCACACGCATTGCTGTATGCCCCCATGACCTCAACAGATGAGGATATCTTGTGGTGCATGTTACACACATGGCCAACACACACTAACAAAATGTCAGATGGATGTAGAACATACAGCGACTATTCCAGTCCATGATGCACACATACGGACCAGTACACAGTGTCCACAATGCAAAGGGTGTCTGCAACCCCACATGTCCTGTTAAGACTGTCAGTGAATCACTGGGCATGCATAGTCAAGTGTGATATCCCAATGTGCCACAGTACTCATATGGTCATGTGTGTCTTGCGCAATCAACAGGACACCCAGCCAGATCACGGTAACAACGGTGTGTTGGATAGGCCTGTTATACGGAAAGAAGCAGTCCAACAGCAATGTTCATCATAGGCATGTGTCCCACTCGCAGAGGTCAAACATCCTATGGCACTATCTCCCAGGGATATTTGAATGGTGTTGTTGTGTCCTGCAACAGGTGGGTAATGTCGCCTGCAGATGCACGTAAGTAGATGTGCTGTGTGTGTCCGCTGCCCTGTGTCAGAATAAGGACAAACACTGTCATGGTATGCTGGATGCAACAGCAGGACACATTGCAGCCAGTGAAACATCAGTACCGACGTAATTAAAAGGCACACAGGCAAACATAACATGATCACAATACAGAACACTGTGCATGTTGTGGACATTTGGAAATGCAACCGTAGGTGAGCGTGTCCCATGGATATGGTCATGTCCATGCCCAAGTAACACAGGCATATCACAGCTGCACCCCATGTTCATTAGCGCTGGTGCACAGAGACCCAACAGGAAAGGTCCATGAAACAAACAGCAAAAAACAAACACATAAAGGCTGATGTTACACCCAAATGAGCCAAGGGGCTACCTACTGTGTGTCTGCAGCAAATGTCTGCTTGGGCAGGCAAAGTCCACAACACGTCTTAATAAAGGCAGAAGATGTCATCAACATGTGTCGAATAACCATGTACCTATGTCCAGCCGCCGTTGCCGCATGTCCAAATTATGGTGATATCTTGGATACATAAATGCTGTTGTGCAGTGGTCTGTCAATACACATGAGATAGGTCAACCCACAACACACAACACATCCACACACTGTGCACAAGGTTAACACTAGAAAGGTAGAGATAGCACACTCACCACCGCTCCACAGGTGTGCAGACCTCGCCCACCACATGATAATGCAAACTGCATGCACACTGTATCATAACAGAGCCACCCATAAACACACACACACACAGTATGAGAAGGTGAGCGTGCCACCAGTATCATACGGCCTGTATGTGCACAATTGGCAAATAGTGGAGATAAAGGCCTTGTAAATGTGATGATACACTGCTGTTGGCCGATGCTACAATGTCCGGGAAGGGTGTAAGTGCGGCCCACCACCAGAACACCCAGGACCTGTAGACACATGCAGCCCTGTTGGATGTGTCCCAGAGACAGTGCTGGAGAAGACAAACTGGGCACGAACACATGTGGATATGTGTGACCAACATCAACATATGGGTACTTGGGAGCACGCTCAATAGGTCACTCACAACATATGTGCATTAGACAGACAACCTGTGACATGTGCTGCTCCTGACTGTCCACACAGACAAAGTACCTGTATGTCCACCTACCCCAGTGTCCTGCACATTGAATGAGGTATACACAGCTGCCACCGCACTACACCACCAGGAACGTCACCAAGCATGTCCTGTGGAATGAGAAACACAAGGGAAACATACATATGTCATGTTGGAGCTGTGCCACAAACACACCAGCTTCATGTCCACATCTCTCATAACCCCCTAGATCCGTCACAGTCTGGTAGTTCATCATGACACTGTACCTAATTGTCCCCACCCCAACCTGCCACTGACGTGTTCCTGGCCATGTCCACGGGCCTGTAGCCTGTCCATCCCTGTTGTGACCTCTCTGCTGCCCTTGAGACCATTGACCACAACTGTTACCATGCTACCCTGTACGTGCTCGGCCCAAAGGTCCAGGTACAACCCTGCCTCCTCCATATGTCTCCCATAGCATCCTCAGTGTGTGTTTCCTGTGGGTCCACTTCCCCTGCTAAGCCACTCCCAGGTGCTATACAAAAGGAATATATGCAGGGGCTGCTACATTCCCCTGGCCCCATACCCAGTTCCCTGGTGCAGCAGGCACATCCCCTGGTTATCAGTAGCAGCTGTACACTGATGTGTCTGAAACATATCTCACCATGTATGAACTACGTTTGCCATACCACACCCCGACCTCAGCTTGCTCCCTGACATTGCTGGCTGCAGGTACCCCTGCTGCATGAAATGAGCATGGCCAAGACCGGACATCTGGGCATCGCCCCTAAACCCTCTCCAACCCTTACAGTGTCTGTGTATAGGTTGGATACACCTTCTGTCAACATGGCCGTCAAGGTAACAGGTCTCTATCATCCCTCGCACCCCTTCCCCACACATTCCAATCATGCAGCTATGGCCTGCGGTGTCCCCCTAGATAACATCAGCAAGATCCCTGACGTCACCTCAGAACACACAAATAAAGCCCTAATGCCCCCCTTCATCACCCGCCATCCTGCTCACTGTAACATACACCTTGCTGGTCTGCCTCTAAATCATCTCTGTCTGCTGCAATGTATGCAACACTGCGCTGCATGGCTAATCTACCGACAGCCTCAGTATGACAATAACACCCCACCTGTCACGACACCTCACAGGCCCCAGGCGGAGGTCAAGACGTACCTGCTGATCTATACATGCAGTTACACTGTGGTTGCCCTGTACCTTGGTGCGCATAATCCAAGTACTACAAATACTACTACTGAGCATGTAAACAGTGCTAACACCTGTATGCATCGCCATTCTGAAACATGTTACCCACAGTCCCTGCTCATCAGAGCATACAATCCAATCAATCCCCTCATATACCTCAAATGTCATCCCCACACGTCAAGCCAACTGGGCCTATCTATGGGCTGCCCCCCGCCCCCACTGTTAATGCGGGACCAAACACCTGTCACCTAGCAGCACCCAAAGCCTGGAACTCATCACCAACCATCTCAAAACCCTGTGTGACAGCCTACCACATCACCTAAGCCTAATAATCCTGACTACATTAATCACCTCCACCTGCTGTAGTCCCCTGCCCACACCTTCTGTGTTAGTGGTTGGACCACATTGTAAGCTTAGATGGCCAGGCATTGTGTCAGCAATGTCAGTGCAGTGCTGCGTATGACTGGTAGTGCGATACCAATGCTCAGTAGTAGTAGTAGTAGTAGTGCATATATCTATCCAAATGTTTTTTCCAAAACATCCAGTACTCACATGAAAATAGCTCCTCAATCAGCTGGCGCCTGAGTGCTGTGCCCTCACGTGTGTCACCACGGGCACGTACAGGAGGGTACGTTGGATCGTCTTCCAGATCCTTATTAATTTTGACATCGAGATCGTGCCTGAGAGCAATGTTGTGCAGGATGCAACAGGCAATAATGATCTCTGCCACTGTCACGGGTTGGTATTGTAAGGCCCCGCCGGTCCTATCTAGACACCTGAAGCGACTTTTCAAAACGCCAAAGGTGCACTCGATGACGGAGCGACTGGAGGCATGGGCCTCATTGTACCTCATCTCTGCACATGTCCGTGGTAGACGCACAGGGGTTAGCAGCCAGGGCCGACACCCATATCCTGTGTCACCTGCATAAAGAAATGTTGAACGTTAAACCAGTAGCTGATGTCCACACACATGCACACATGAATGTATGTGCAAACCCACAGCACCTACAGGTAAGACAGAAACATAGAGGAACACATGATGGGACACAACAACTAGGTGTGAGATACAGAGCACAGGGGAGGTAGAAGGAGTGCACACAACATTATCCTGAACCACAGCAGACAAATGAGCAGACACCAGAGGCCGAAATGTAGTAGCGCCAGCCACGAACACCTCAGAGACACACACGCAATGCACCTTGGACAAAGGCAGAGATGCACACATGTGCAAGCATGTGATGGTCATGCTATTCACCACACACAGATGGCGCGACCGGAACAGTTACCCCACTGTGGCAGGCTGGATGGCACAGATAACACCACACTGTTGATAAACATGAAGCATACATGTGTGTCGTACCGTGCCACCCTAAACACACAATGTCAAATGTCGTAAAACGTCAAATGTCAGTGTGCCATGAACACACAGCACCACAGCACAGAGGACCTGGAGTCATCCCCCCCGCGTCAACTCCCACACACACAAATGACACACACACACACAATTTGGGACACACGTCAAAGACAGACATGTGTGCAGACGGATAGCAGGGGTATACGATGTGCATGTCAGAGATGACAAATACCCACCCAGCAGTATACAGTCCTCAAATTGACCGGCCTCAAATTGTCTGTATAGTACCAAGTGACATAGGATATAGGAGTCATGGGTGGACCCTGCAAACTGTTGGGAAATTTGAGTTAGGTCTGCTTATATATTGGCTTTATATGACTGAACTCTTGCCTGGTGAAACTACACAGGAGGATGGATGGCACAGAAGACAAGAAGACAGACAAGAAGACAATAGCTATATGAGAGTATATGCTTGCCATAAGATAATGGATGCGGCCTGCTATGGAAGGATTCTGGGAAACCATATTCTGGATAGGAGTATGCAGAATGTTGGGCCTAGTAATTAATATCAGCAAAAATTACAGGTCAAGCAAAGAATTCAAACTAATGAGCACAAAATACTCTCTGACTGGTTTCAATTAGCGCCAAGAAGAAGGAAAAATACAGGAAGGGTCAAAGGTCACAGGCCATGCATAGATATACAGACCTAAAAGCAAATCCAGATGTATAGAGGTCACAGGCCATGCATAAATGAGCAAATCCAAGAGCAGGTCCAGATGTACAAATGTAAGGAGATTCTCCCCTGGGAAAAGTGTTGCAGAACCCTGAGGTCCTGCTGACATCTACGTAGTTATGATGGATTCACTGAGGCTAATTTGAAGCAGACATTTGATACAGGGAGAAATGTATATAAGGTGGTTATTTTGGAGGAAGGGTGGGCAGTGTTTTCTTCCCCTTCATAGAGAGAGGAAGAAAATGCTGTCTGCCATTTCTATAGACAGACCTTGCTGTTCTGCATGATGCTGGAAATAAAAGTCTTTGTAGATAAAGCAACTGCTGTCTAAGTAATTCTTTGATTGGTGATATTTGGGCAACCGTTGTGGGAACCAGAAGCCACAATTATTGGTGCCGAAGCCCCTCTAAATTTTCTAAATTGCCCAAGGACTCCTCTGACTGCTGTTTTATTTGTCAGAGGGACTACCTCCTGTTTTTCACAGTAAAAAAAAAACAGGGGATGAGAATACCTTCTCATTAGGAGAAGAGGATTCCTTCTGCTGGTACAGAAGATGGGAATACCGCTCTGAGTGACGTCGAGAGAGATTTTGATACCCTAGGATGACTTTATTGGTGAGTGTTCAGTTTCCCTGTCTGTATGAAAGGACAGAAGACTTGCCCGGGTTCGAGTGGTGGGTAAGTATGTAATTAGTGAGTGTTCAGTTTCCCTGTCTGTATGAAAGGACAGAAGACTTTCCCGGGTTCGAGTGGTGGGTAAGTATGTAATTAATATTTTGTTATGTAAGAAAACTGTTAGAGTATCTCTGTATTTAGTTGTAACATTAGGGAATGGTTAGGGAAAGAAAGTTTGCCCAGACATTAGGTTTTTTTTTCAGGATTGATTGGTGTACGCTTGAGACTGTACATATCATTGATATGAAGCGAGTGTGTGTCTTTATCCACGTTTTCATACCCCCGTGAGGGGATTGGCTGGGTTTAGACAAAGCGCAAGAGTTGTATGTTTATATGAGTCCTGGATAAGTAACTTCTAACCTTTGTAAATAAAAAGGTCTGAATTTTCCATCTGTAAAAGTGAAGTTACCCCCCCCCCTTGTGAATAAAGAGGGGTTTGCCCCTGTCCCCAAACAGTGAAAACACCAGGTTTACAGATCTTAGAAAGAGGGACAGCTAAGGAGAATATTTATAGAAAAACAGGGATGATCACCTTATCTGAGGTGCTCACAGACCAGAGAGGGTGACAATTAAATCTATTGAAGAATAGCTTTCTAAGTATCTTTTTGAAATGAATTACTTTACAAGTTCTAGATCAAAGTGAATGATGGAGCTGACTGCAGCTGCATTAAATAACCAAGGAGGAGTGGGTCTAGTTCAGTTTCAGTATTCTGATCAGATAGGCTGTTAGGTATAATGCATTTGGCTCTGTCCTGTGTTTTTAGTTTTAATCTTTAGTAAACACTGTCCTGTCATTACTGGCTACTCCAGTAGATTTTATGTTCCCTGGAACTGAACTGATTAGAATTATTTGCTTAAGTTGAACTAAGTGTGGAATTCCTGGAGAGCGTATCTGTTTGCTTTTATTTTCTTTCACAATATTCATGTGCTTGTAAGATGCCCCAGTCTCTGGAGAGGGTAAAACCGTTGGCCCGGAGTCCCTTGAACGCAAGTGACAAGTGGTGTTTGTTTATCTGTCTCTATTCTTCCAAGTCTTTCCTGTCTTCTTTAGAACATTGAAAATAACGAAAAATCTTCTAGTGTCTGCTGTAGTAATTGATGTGCTGAGACAGCTAGTTTTTTCCCCTTCTGTCTGTCTGAATATATTGTAACATGGAATGGATTTTCTGAGTTAGTGGATTGGGATCTGAATGTATTGTACACTGAAGTGAGAATCTTAGAAGCAGACCGCACAGATAATTGACAGTGTTTTATTCTGAACTGCCAGCTATTGTGTGCAGTGAACTGACTGGTAGAAAAACAAAGAAAAATAGTTTATAGTTACAAGTACAGCCTGAAAATTTCAAATTGTTTCTTTTCCCCTGTGCATATTTGTGTGCAGTAAATAAATCTGATCCATATGTGTAAGTTTTATTTTTTAAATTTGAGATCTTATATCCTGGTTAAGAAAAATTTGTCTGCTGTTCTCTGTGTGTCAGAAGATTAAATAGCTCTGCCTGGGTCTGTGATAGGTCATAGGGCAGTTGTACACAATGCAGAACGAATTTCTATGAATGTGTTACTTTTTGAGAAGCTTATTTTGATTTTTCTAACAAATGTGGAAGATCCTAATTAACCTGAGATTAATGAAAAAATTGTTGTGATGCTAAGAAATTCTGTTTAATTAGTTTTGACTCAGTGATACAAGATCAGTTTTGTCATGTTCTTATGACTTTACAAATTTAAGATCAAACTGATAAAGGAAAAAGATTACAGCTGGATTTTGCAACCAAGGAAAATAGCTCTAAAAGTTAAGAAAATATGTAACCTTGTGATGCAAAGATGTTTAGTTAGTATTACATTGTTGGAGAAAATCCTTATATAAGATTATGAAGAAAATATTTTTTAATTGTTTTTTTAAGGTTCCTGTGTTTCTCAAGCTGAAAGGTATATTGCTTTTTGGGATCTCCCAAGGGGGAATGCTTTAATGAAGTCTCTCAGGAAAGCCTCTCTACTCTGATCAGGTGGGCTGCTGTGCTTAAGTGCTCCCAGATGTTAGAGCAAACATTCAAGGCATGAAATTGGAGAATCTGTTTGTTGTCCTTTGCCCTTTAGAGTGGGGGTTTGACGGCCCTGACAGGACAATGCTACTTAGAAATGATTTGAATACCGAGTGAATGAGAAGTTATATGTTTGGTTTTGATCAAGCAAAATTAAAAGTAAAACTGAATTTTATATATTGAGGACATACTTATTGTTCATACATCCAAAAGAGCTGTAACTAAGTTTTATTTTAACTTTTGTTTAAAGGACAGAAAGAGAGATCTACTGTTTAGTTTGCAGTTCCGTTTGACACCAGTCTCATTCAATTTAAATGTGAAAAGGAGTGTTTGTATTCTTAAGCTCAGTGCTAATGACTAATGACTAAGGACAGTAACATGGGAGTTGCTGAATTTTAGGATAAATTCAGCTATTTTTCTGTATTTGAATTTTATATGTTGGGGTCCAGAGAAAACACAGTGTACTTTGTTTTGAAAGATTTTTTTTAAGTTTCAATTTTAGGAATACACTATATTGTAGCACTATGACATACAAATTTACTTTAGTTTACACACTTGCAGAACAAATTTGGTGAAAAATGGAGCTTAGTTCCCAGAAAAATATGAGAATATTTGTAAAGTTATTTACACATAAAACAATAACATTAAGTTGAATTGATTAGACAAAGTCTCCTACAGCACTTTCTCTGATACAGAGGTTTGTTTTTTTTTAACATGTCTGTCTAGTTCTGTTGTCCATTTGCATTTCTTAAGATAGCATGTCGGTAAGGTGAAGCTAGCCCAAGCACTGCTTTGAAGTCTCCCTTGACATGCAAAAGTATCAGTGTCATGAATGACTCAGGATAATTATTTTGCCTTGTTCAGCACTTTCACTGAGAACAGTATATACTATAGATTCTAGTCATACGTGAGAGAGAGACATGTGGCTGTCATGTTAAAAGTCATGATTTGTCCTATTACGACTGCCGTTATAAAAATGTTACAAAAATATTTTTATACTGTAGGGAATTTATTCAGATTGTTTAAGACAATTGCTATTTTGAATGAGCACATATGTCCATTTTTTGAACCATACCAATTAAGTTGGTGAGAAAAAAAACAAAAGGACACTGTTTCCTCATGTTGTTATATTCATTAAGAAGAATCCAAGTTTATATTTTCTATATACTATTTGTTTACCACAATACTAAGTTTCTAACAATTGTTTGATGTTCTTAGCATGCCAATTAAGAGGTGGTACTCTGATGGACATTAAACTGATGAAGGTTATTTAAAGTGACATATCTGTCTACTGAACATGTAAACAAATTTTATTCAACTATGCTGTCTCCAGAATCTTTAATTCAGGAAATCATTTAAGCCCCGACACATATTCAATAATTGGAAATAGACACCTGGAGACAGGCTAGGTGCATTTTGCACTCTGATATGCTTTGGAACATCCACACTGGCCATGTGGTACTTCCAGATGCTTTTTGCCTCATTTTGCCTTTGTATGTCCTGGCCAGACATGCAGGGGTAAAAAGAGAGATGATTTGATGACAAATTTTCACGAATAAAAATTGGAGTAATTCTGAAACTTGCCAAACTTGCAGAATATGTGCATGCAACTTGTCTAATCTATTAATATGTAAAGATCAGTTAAGAGTATGGTGGAGTATTTCCTACCAACAAATGAATCTTCAGTGATGGAGAGATAAGAAGTTTATCAAACTGAGAGACACAGTTGATACCATATGAGATAGTTATGATCTTAAGTAAATGTGGATGAAATGATGTTTATCACATTGCATTGTCTCATTGTAAAATCTAATCTAGAATATTTAGTCTTTTCATTTGATATTGGTTGCTGCTCTTCTGAATGGGACCTGGAGCCATGTCACCAATTGAAATCCAGAAGATTCCAACAGAGGGAATTGGCCATAATCCAGATGGAACAGACCACCCCAAGACCTCTGAACTCAACTATACTTAAACTTCAGAGACAGGTGAAGCGCACGACGCAGTCCTGAAAAACTGCTGGGAAGCAGGCCCAAATTATCTGAAAATAAAGACTATTAAGACTGATTGGGACTTTTGGGAAAATCTACAAGCCATTTGGGCTACAGCAATTGCAATACCCACACCAGCTCAAGTTTTGCTGTAACATTTTCAAAGCTTTCTTCATCACTTTGTTGAATATTTGATGTGTTCAGTATTATTGCAAGCTGTATGTCTTCCATTCTCTTAGAATGTTGCCTGCTGGTATTCCGAACTCGGAGGAGGCCTAAAAGCTTTCATTCTTATTCTTTTAAGTATGGCTTGTTTTGCAATTATTGCCTGTTGTGTATTATCCATTCTGTTTGCTTGTTGTCAAAGAATGATAAGTCAAGCACCGATACCATGTATGTTGTATCTCGAGAACTGTACCAGAAGCTGCCCCTTTTGATCATCCCTCTCTGTCTCAAATGGTTATTGTTATCAATGCCCCTTAGAGGGATTACTTTTGCCCCTCCACATAAAAAGAAAAAGGAATAGAAAAAGTGGTGAATGTTGGGAAATTTGAGTTAGGTCTGCTTATATATTGGCTTTATATGACTGAACTCTTGCCTGGTGAAACTACACAGGAGGATGGATGGCACAGAAGACAAGAAGACAGACAAGAAGACAATAGCTATATGAGAGTATATGCTTGCCATAAGATAATGGATGCGGCCTGCTATGGAAGGATTCTGGGAAACCATATTCTGGATAGGAGTATGCAGAATGTTGGGCCTAGTAATTAATATCAGCAAAAATTACAGGTCAAGCAAAGAATTCAAACTAATGAGCACAAAATACTCTCTGACTGGTTTCAATTAGCGCCAAGAAGAAGGAAAAATACAGGAAGGGTCAAAGGTCACAGGCCATGCATAGATATACAGACCTAAAAGCAAATCCAGATGTATAGAGGTCACAGGCCATGCATAAATGAGCAAATCCAAGAGCAGGTCCAGATGTACAAATGTAAGGAGATTCTCCCCTGGGAAAAGTGTTGCAGAACCCTGAGGTCCTGCTGACATCTACGTAGTTATGATGGATTCACTGAGGCTAATTTGAAGCAGACATTTGATACAGGGAGAAATGTATATAAGGTGGTTATTTTGGAGGAAGGGTGGGCAGTGTTTTCTTCCCCTTCATAGAGAGAGGAAGAAAATGCTGTCTGCCATTTCTATAGACAGACCCTGCTGTTCTGCATGATGCTGGAAATAAAAGTCTTTGTAGATAAAGCAACTGCTGTCTAAGTAATTCTTTGATTGGTGATATTTGGGCAACCGTTGTGGGAACCAGAAGCCACAAAACCACAGGACCACATTCAGAATATGCATACCTGCATCACATACAACCTGAACATTCAGGGAGTGGTAGTGTTTGCGGTTGCGGAACACTGCCTCCCTGTCTCTGGGTGGGAACAGGGCAACATGTGTGCAATCAATAGCTCCCATCATGTGTGGTAACTCAGCAATTGCCACAAAAGCCTGGTTCAGGGTCCCCCACTGTTGCCTAGTGTTGGGAAATGCAATGTAATTCCCAACCCGGCTGATCATGGGACGCAGTACTTGATGGAGACAGTGTTAGAGGGTGGGGCAGCTCATGCCACCCACTGCAGCCACAGATGACTGGAAACAGCCAGAAGCAAAGAAATGTAGGGCAACAAGGAGCTTGACCAAACCCGGTATGGCATGTGACCGACCAGTCAGGGACTCGAGGTCAGGTCTTAGATCCTCATAGAGCTCCCTAATAGCCCCTGTGCTCAGGCGGTAGAGGGAGATGACCTGGTCCTCACGCATGTCCTGGAGCCAGGCCTTGGGCCTGTAGAGGCATGGCTGGAGAGCCTGCATCTCGGCACGCCTCCTGCGCCGTGCCGGCACAGCCCCTGCCTGGCCTGCCCCCACAGCTGCAGATCGGTGTTGTAGCGGGCCTCCACCCCCACCCTGTGTCCCAGCCCCATGGACACCATCTCCCTCATCAGGTAACCGCAAGCCCTGCACATCCCCCAGTGTACATGAGGCAACGACAAAGGCTGCCATAGCGGACACTATTAACCCAACCCCCCTCACCTCCCCACTGCACGATAACCCTGCCACTCACCTCCCCCACCACTCACCAACCCAGCCACACACCACACCCACCACCCACCAATCCTGCCACACACCACACACCAACTATGCCAGCCACCTCCCCACCACACACCAACCCTGCCACCTACCTCACCCACCACCCACCAACCGTGTCACCTACCTCCCACAGCACTCACCAACCCAGCCACACACCTCCACCAACACTCATCAAGGCCACCACTCGTCACTCCCACCACTCACCAACCCAGCCACCTTCTTCCCCCACCGCGCACCAAACCTGCCACTCTCCATGCCTAACCTTCCTCTGACCTTCCGTTCGCTTCACCACCAATAACACCCACCTTCAACCTCGAAGCCATCAACCTCACTCACCTGTACTAACCCCTCAGCGTGTTCCAGGTGTGCACGTTAATATATGGATCTTTGGACGTCTGCGCGTATGTGCGCGTGTTGCTTCATGTGACCCACCAGCCGGTCCAGAGGCTGAGAGGTGCTTGGACAGCTTAATGGGCAATGATTTTATTGGCAGTAAGTCCCCGGGAAGGCAGTTGCTAAGCCTCCTGGTTCCCGTAGTTTACCTTAACCCAATAATTGTAGTTGCAGTCGAGTGTAAGGATAAACATAGGTTTTATTCCCCGTCCGGGGTGGATTCAAAAGGTATGGAACAAAAGGTTAAACAGACCATACGTCTGACACAAAATAAAGGAAAGTACTGTAACCAAAAATAAGCTTTCTTCAGCATTCAAAATAACAGCAAAAGTAATGGAAACAGTTTCTTCAACTCACGTGAAACTTCACAGCTGTTTCTCTTAATTAGCACTTCTTGCTGCTTCAGCACACAGAATGAATCCAATTTGATACAGGCTATCTGCAATCCCAGCCTGTATCTTGTAGGATCTCTTCAGGGAAATCTAGTTATATCTCCTCCTCATCTGTTCGTCTGTCATTCTGCATAGCTCCTCATATGAGCATGTAAAGCCTTCCTCTATACTCGTGGTTTGTGGGAAGTTACCATATTGTTTGTACTTCTCTCTCTCCCCCTGAGTTTTGCACAGCTCCTCATATGAGCTTAGGTTGTCGAGGTGTTCTAAGTCCCACCTCTTAGGAAGAATACGTCTCACTTCCCCTCTGGGAGCTTCCTGCTGTTTGTAACGTGGATAACCCCGTTCTGGTTTCCTTCTCTCACACCGTCTATCTATCTTAGGGGACTGTGCCTCAAGGTAAGAATTCTTCCTTTCTGGTTCTTTAGAGTTAAACTGTTTAGCTGTGCACTTAGCTGTAGGATTGCCCTTCTTTATTGCCTTATTGCAATACTCCTCAGGGTATTGATAGGATTTGCCTTGCTGTTTCCCACAGCCTCTCTGCAAATCACTCACCTCTGCCTCTGTGGAGTTTTCCCTTGGCACTGTCCTCACAGCATCCTCTTGTGCTCTCTGCTGAATTCTTTCACCTCTGCCCTCGGGACTTCCAGCTGGGATATTTGCTGAGCTTTCACTTAAGCTCTGGTCTGAGCATTCCACTGTGCTCTCCTTGATTCTCCCACCTGTGCTTTCTGGGCTTTCAACTGGGATATTTCCTGAGCTTTCACTTAAGCTCTGGTCTGAGCATTCCACTGTGCTCTCCTTGATTCTCCCACCTGTGCTTTCTGGGCTTTCATCTGAGCCTCCTGAGCTCTCTGGCTTCTCCCTGCTTTCCAAGCTTTCCAAGCCTCCGCGGCTATCAGCCTTCTCTGAGCTTTCTGAGAGCTCCAAGACACTCCTGGACTTCCAACCTTTCTGAGCTCTCAGACACCACCTCTGAGCTCTTGGGCAATCTTTCCAACTCCTCAGACAAGCTCTCCAACTCCTCGGAAACTCTCTCGGACAACCTCTCAGACAAGCTCCCAGACAACCTCTCGGATACTCTCTCGGACAACCTCTCAGACAAGCTCCCAGACAACCTGTCAGACGGTTGTCTGGGTGAGAATCTTCCCAGTCTTGGCAAGTGCATATATCTATATGATTTGCAAGGTATTGTGGGCAATGTAGTTCATTCACAGCAGACACAGCTGCTGACAATAATTTAGTTGTGCTCTTGGGTAAAGCCAATAAGATATTTATTTATGGGGTTATTTCTCCCAACACAGATATGCTTGGTAGCACATAAATTAGGTTACTTGCTTTCAGTGTTAACTTGGAAAAACAAAGTTAAAATCAGGAAAACAACAAATGAAAAGCCACAAAGCAAGAAACAAACTGTTCTTTTCAGGTTAACTTCTGATTACTTCCCACATAGATACAGAAGTGATTCTCTCCTAGCTCACAAGCAATTAGGTAAGGCTTAATTGCTAGCAGTTATCCAGCTGAAACCCCTTAGCTGGCTTGCTTTGTACTGTGTGGGTCAAATCCTGCTTCAGGAGCTTTTCTGAGTAGATTAAAGAACAAATTTTTATTTCTTTGTGATGGTTGCTGTACTTTATAACAGAAAGTTACCAACGGAGTTTGGATAGAGAACAGTCCATATAAACAGGATCCTCATCTGCTATTATTCCCCCTTGTTCAACAAGCATGGGTTCAATATCAGGGATTGGCACAGATGAATCTCTCAATGGAACATTTTCAGGAGAATACTTGTTTCCCTGCTGTCTTTCAAGGTTATAGCTAGGGCATAGATCAGTGTTCATACCTGAGCTTCCATTGCTGCTAGAGTTCCTCTCTATATAGCCTGGCCAGTATGTAGTCCAGTTCTTATGTCCAGCCTTCCAATCCAGATCCCTGGACACTGGATCTCTCTTCACATACCTTCTGGCATAGGTCTTAGGGTCCCTTCCACGTGCAGCCGTCTCCCTCACAGGTAGCGTCTGGTGATTCCTAGCTCTGCAGCACCATTCCTCTGGCTTTCTCCAGTCCAATGGTGTATGCTGGCCCTTGAAATGCCTCCCAGTATATGTACTGCTTTGGACTCTTCTAGACTTCTCAAAGGCTTTTCTCCTCTTTCTTCCAGAGGGTCTCTTTCCCTCTCTGTCTGTCCGGTTTGGCTTCTGCTTCTGATGATCCTTCAGAGGAAACTGATGATCCTTCTCTGTATATCCAAGGTGATCATGAAGATGATCATCTGTAGAATAAACTCTACTCTTATTCTGCCTAGATGAGTGCTCCTCCCTAACACAGCGCAGCTGTGCTGAATCAGGCCTTGCCCTTTGAGATGAGTGTTCCATCCTAGCACAGCGCAGCTGTGCTGAATCAAGCCCTGCCCTTTGCAATGAGTGCTTGGGGATTACCTCATAGCCCTTTTGATTGAACACACGTTTTCTCACTTCAGCTCCTCTCATAGCTGTTGGAAACCTGGTGCATTCTGGGACTGGTAGTCTTTTATGGCAAAATTCTGTTTTCTCATTTCTACCAGCACTGACAGGTTGCTTGTTCAGAGACACTTCACCTTTTCTATAGCCCCTTCCTGAGCTATGATAAGCTTCCTTATCACAAACCTCGAACTAGAACTGTCTGTTAGTGAGTGAGTCCTTACTATATCTTGCTCAGTGTTAGCTTGGGCCCCGCCCCCTTGCAGCTGCTCCCCATTTTCTAATGAGCTCTGAGCTCCGTCTCTGCTTGGGCGTTCCCTAACACCATGTGCATCTGTTTTCTCTGGTTGCTCTTGGCAACCCTTTCCCTTTTGTGAAGCTAAGGTGTCATTTTGCTCACTTTCATTTACCTTTATGGGCTCTGCTAGCGTCACCCTGTGACAGATCCCCCCCCTTAAAATATTACGGGCTGCTGGGATTATACCCGGACAGCACGTAATCAATTCCTGGGTTCTGTCTCGCTGCTCTACATAAGCCCAACTGACCGATGCCAGTCTCTCTTTCCATGGCTTGAGAACGTTCAGGTGGTACACCTGCTGACGTCCCCTCTCATTTTGCACTTTATATGTTACGGGACCTACTCTCCCCACTACTGTGCACGGTCCCTTCCAATGGGCCTCGAATTTGGGTCCCGGGTCCGCTACTTGCACAAGGACTTTATCCCCTATGTTCAGGTGCCTTTCCTTCGTGCGCCTGTCATAGTATTTCTTCTGTTTTTCTTTACTAACCTGCAAATTTTCCCTTGAGGCTCTTGCCGTTTTCTCAAGGCATTCCCTCAAATTTTTCAGGAATTGCGGTACCCCAACTTCCCGTGAATCTGGCTCCACCCACTGCTCATGGAGAATATCTAAAATTCCCCTAGGGGCCCTGCCAAACATCAGCTCATATGGGGACGCTTTTAAGGATGTTTGCACACGCTCTCTACAGGCGTAAAGTGTAAAGGGGAGTAGGGTATCCCATTCCCCCATCTCTCCTCTTTTTAAACCTCTCCTTAATAATTGTTTCAAAGACTGATTCATCCTCTCAACAAGGCCATTTGTTTGAGGATGGTACGCTGCAGTCTTTATATGCCTTATTCCAAAGGCTTCCCATACTGCTGCCAAATGCTTTGATAAGAAGTTGCTCCCCTGGTCAGTTAATACCTCTCTGGGAAAACCCACTTCGCAGAAGAGTTTTACCAGTTCTTGGGCTATTATTCTGGCCGATGTAGTCCTTAAGGGAATGGCCCAGGGGAACCTAGTCGCGTGGTCTACTACCACCAACAAGTATTGGAACCCCCTGGGAGTACGGATCAGGGGTCCTACGATATCCATACCTATGTGTTCCATAGGTGCTGCTATTGTGGGTGTGGATATCAGCGGTACAGCTTTCGGTCTCGAAGCCGTGACCCTCTGACACGTTGGACAAGCCTCACAGTATTGCCTTGTCTCTTTAAAAATCCCTGGCCAATAAAATCGAACCAATACTTGGTCCAGGGTGCCTTGGACTCCCTTATGGCTACCTAAGGGATGGTCGTGTGCCAACTTTAACACTGTGGCCTTAAAGGTTGTTGGTACGATCAATTGCTTTCTGATAGCACCAGAGTATGGGTCCATGCTTTCTCTATACAAGATGTCCCTCTCTAGGAAAAATCTGGGTAGCGTAGGCCTAATTTCTTTTGCCCACTCAAAAGCTCTCTTAAGAGCCGGGTCAGCCCGCTGCTCTGCCGGAAATGAGGGGAACTTATTTACCACCTCTGCAGGTACCCAAGGTAACTCTGCACCAGCCTCTAATTCGGCCCTTACCCGGGTCCTTTGACGCCTCTCTTGGCGTTTCTTTGCCTTCGCCTTTCTGCCCTGCTTAGCTGGTTCCTGTACTAGCTCATCATCTGTGGGCAGAATACCTAATACACCTTCATCTATACCCTCCTCTTGGGGTTCTTCCTCCCCCTCAGACTCCCTAGGGTCCTCACAAACTATCCTCCCCTCACCTGAGGTTTCTGCCTGGGATCGGGTAGCTGCCAGGCCTGTCCGGGTACTTAATCCTACCTCTAGACCCTGGAGAAAGGGTGGCCAGTCCCTGCCTAAAATAATATCTCTAGGCAGGCTAGGGATTATGGCTACCTGCACTGTGTGTTCCTCACCTATTGCCTGTATGGATACAGTTTGTGAAGGATAATGAGAAAATGCCCCATGTATGCACCTTAGGTGGATCTGGCCGCCTGCTTGCCTCGGGGCTGACCGACGTTGCCTTTCAATGTCTTCCCAGAGCTTAGAGGTAATCATGCTCTGGTCAGCGCCCGAGTCAAGCAGCGCCAGCATCCTTACTCCCTCTACCTGGATGAGAATTAGGAAGCCGTCCTGTGTTGGCTTCTCTCGCCCTGCCATAAGGATCATTCTCTCCATGCAGTCCTTCTGGTAGTGGCCTGCTCGCCCGCATGCATAGCATCTCCCTTTACATACAGAAAACATATCATCATTATTAGCATACTTAGCCATATTAAACTTTTTGTTTTTCACATAATTCTCAGTCTTATGCACTGCCATTCCTGCTACCTTTCTGGGCCCTATTTCTGAGGCGCTCACTACCTGTGCTTCAAAGTAGCGCTCAGCCAAATTAGCAGCCTCATCGGTGTTCTGGCAGTTTTTCAGGGTAAGGTATTTCTTTACTTCACTTGGGATAGCCTGGAGGAACTGCTCTAAAACAATTACATCCAGCAGTGACTCCATTGTCCTCCGTTCAGGAGTTAACCACTTATAGGCTAAACTCTTAAGCCTTTGCTGTAGGGCTTTCGGGGTTTCTTGCTCCCTCATCTTGGACTCTCTAAATAGTCTGCGATAGTGCATAGTGGACAACCCTAACCGATCCTTGACTGCCTTTTTTATTTCCTCGTAACTAGTAGCAAGGATGGCAGGCATGGCCTTATATGCCGAGAGCGCTTCCCCTGTGAGAGAAACTGCAAATCGTGTGGCCCACTGCTCAGGTGGCCACTTTAATGCCCCCCCTATCCTCTCGAAGGCATCAATAAAGTCATCTATATTGTCTCTTGGACTTAATTGTCCTAAAGAAAACGCCTGACTTGCAGCCAGTCCTACCCCACCAATGTAAGGGTTTTCAGTCCCAGGTCCTGGTGACTTCTCAATAAACGCCTGCATTGTTTCCAGGAGTGGTCTCTGCTGCTCCATAATTAGCTTGGCAGTTTGTTCCTGCATATGTCTGGACAACTCCAACTGTTTGTCCCATTGATGTTGCATCCAACTCATCACGTCTTGGACTTCCATCTTCTGGTCAGGGTCCTGTAAAAGGAAAGAAAAAGAAACACCAACAAGTGCGGTACTTTTTTTTTTTTTTATAAAAGCTTTTCCCTCTTTCCCACACCACAGGAGCGCCCCCTTTCTTGCCCTGCTGTCCTTCTACGCCCGTGCCCCAGGTACCCTTTACCTTAGGTTTGCATAGATTCAGGCTTTGGCAAGAGAGGTGCTTGGTCCACTTCCGGCTTGTCCTGGGTGCTTGCTTCCTTACAGGTCTGTTTATCCAGCAGTACTCTTTTCCTTTTCAAAAGTGTCCTTTTTTTTCCACAACAAAAAAATCCTGCCAACTACGCCACTTTCATGTGACCCACCAGCCGGTCCAGAGGCTGAGAGGTGCTTGGACAGCTTAATGGGCAATGATTTTATTGGCAGTAAGTCCCCGGGAAGGCAGTTGCTAAGCCTCCTGGTTCCCGTAGTTTACCTTAACCCAATAATTGTAGTTGCAGTCGAGTGTAAGGATAAACATAGGTTTTATTCCCCGTCCGGGGTGGATTCAAAAGGTATGGAACAAAAGGTTAAACAGACCATACGTCTGACACAAAATAAAGGAAAGTACTGTAACCAAAAATAAGCTTTCTTCAGCATTCAAAATAACAGCAAAAGTAATGGAAACAGTTTCTTCAACTCACGTGAAACTTCACAGCTGTTTCTCTTAATTAGCACTTCTTGCTGCTTCAGCACACAGAATGAATCCAATTTGATACAGGCTATCTGCAATCCCAGCCTGTATCTTGTAGGATCTCTTCAGGGAAATCTAGTTATATCTCCTCCTCATCTGTTCGTCTGTCATTCTGCATAGCTCCTCATATGAGCATGTAAAGCCTTCCTCTATACTAGTGGTTTGTGGGAAGTTACCATATTGTTTGTACTTCTCTCTCTCCCCCTGAGTTTTGCACAGCTCCTCATATGAGCTTAGGTTGTCGAGGTGTTCTAAGTCCCACCTCTTAGGAAGAATACGTCTCACTTCCCCTCTGGGAGCTTCCTGCTGTTTGTAACGTGGATAACCCCGTTCTGGTTTCCTTCTCTCACACCGTCTATCTATCTTAGGGGACTGTGCCTCAAGGTAAGAATTCTTCCTTTCTGGTTCTTTAGAGTTAAACTGTTTAGCTGTGCACTTAGCTGTAGGATTGCCCTTCTTTATTGCCTTATTGCAATACTCCTCAGGGTATTGATAGGATTTGCCTTGCTGTTTCCCACAGCCTCTCTGCAAATCACTCACCTCTGCCTCTGTGGAGTTTTCCCTTGGCACTGTCCTCACAGTGTCCTCTTGTGCTCTCTGCTGAATTCTTTCACCTCTGCCCTCGGGACTTCCAGCTGGGATATTTGCTGAGCTTTCACTTAAGCTCTGGTCTGAGCATTCCACTGTGCTCTCCTTGATTCTCCCACCTGTGCTTTCTGGGCTTTCATCTGAGCCTCCTGAGCTCTCTGGCTTCTCCCTGCTTTCCAAGCCTCCGCGGCTATCAGCCTTCTCTGAGCTTTCTGAGAGCTCCAAGACTTCCACGACCTCCTTAACCTCCAAGCTCTCCTGGACTTCCAACCTTTCTGAGCTCTCAGACACCACCTCTGAGCTCTTGGGCAATCTTTCCAACTCCTCAGACAAGCTCTCCAACTCCTCGGAAACTCTCTCGGACAACCTCTCAGACAAGCTCCCAGACAACCTCTCGGATACTCTCTCGGACAACCTCTCAGACATGCTCCCAGACAACCTCGAACTAGAACTGTCTGTTAGTGAGTGAGTCCTTACTATATCTTGCTCAGTGTTAGCTTGGGCCCCGCCCCCTTGCAGCTGCTCCCCATTTTCTAATGAGCTCTGAGCTCCGTCTCTGCTTGGGCGTTCCCTAACACCATGTGCATCTGTTTTCTCTGGTTGCTCTTGGCAACCCTTTCCCTTTTGTGAAGCTAAGGTGTCATTTTGCTCACTTTCATTTACCTTTATGGGCTCTGCTAGCGTCACCCCGTGACAGCATGCACATAGGCGATGCATAGGGTATGTACGCGGAACCATGCACCGCACATGCGCAAGACATGTACGCGTCTGCACGTCTACGGTGACTGATTCTGTGCCCATCCCATAGGCACCAGGGGTCAGCGGAACCATGCACCGCACATGCGCAAGACGTGTATGTGTCTGCGTGTGTGCTGCGCCAGGATATGCGCAAGCCGTAAAAAAGCCATAATGGATGTTATGGTGTGAGCTGATGCCGCATATGCGTATGCCCCCACACAAATATGTAGTCAACATGCGCATGTGCAGCGCACGGTACTGCGCCCATCCCACAGGCAACAGAGATCAGCAGAGACAGCCGCCACACATGCGCAGACACGTACACGTCTTGTGCATGTGTGGCGCACGGTTCCGCTGACCCCAGGCACCTATGGGATGGGTGCGGAACCAGCCGCTGCACACGCGCAGACACATACATGTCTTGAAAATGTGTGGCACATGGTTACGCATACGCACCCTATGCATCACCTATGTGCATCTGCAACATGCGCACACACGCGCAGACGTCCACAGGACACCCAGCTTCGCACCCTACTGGCTCGTCCAGCCCACGGCAGATCTACTAGACAAACCTCCAGAATTTTCCTCACCGTCCCTCACAATAGAACCAAATGCTCACAACGGACCTGCAATCGAGCCTTCGAACTTTATGCTCCGTCCTTATGGAACTCTCTACCGAGCTATCTCAGAAACAATGCCGACCTACTATCTTTCAGAAAACAGTTAAAAAACATCCTTTTCCAGGAATACTTCAACTCGAACCCCACCAAAAAACCCACAAACCCCTGATCTCACCCACAATGAACCTCTAACTCAAAGCTACCCTAACCTGTTTATGTCCAACGTTTGTCCTATGTCCAAAGTCTTTCCTATGTCAAAATCATCAATGTTGCCTCCCCGGTGATGGCCCTACCCTTGTACTTAACTCCTCCACCCCCATGTAACACCGCTTTGACCCGGTGAAAAGCGGTATATAAATACAGCGAAATAAATAAATAAATAAATATATTAATGTGCACACCTGGTACACGCTGAGGGGTTAGTGCAGGTGAGTGAGGTTGACGGCGGGCGTTATTGGTGGTGAAGCGAACAGAGGGTCAGAGGCAGGTTATGCGTGGAGAGTGGCAGGGCTGGTGAGCAGTGAGGGAGGTAGGTGGCAGGTCTGGTGATTGGTGGGGGAGGTAGGTGGCTGGGTTGGTGAGTAGTGGGAGAGGCGAGTGGCAAGGCTGGCCAGCGATGGTGGTGGTGAGTGGCTAGGTTAGTGCGTGGAGGGGGTGACAGGAGGCAGGGCTGGTGCGTGGCTATGGTGGTGAGGGCTGGTGAAGGCAATGGAGGAGAGGGCAAGGGCCACAGGAGGTCAGAGAGGTCTGGGATGCAGAGGTAGGACGGGGAGAGCAGGGACATGCTGTGGCTGGACATGATAAAAACATAGAAACATAGAAATATGATGACAGAGAAAGACCACATGGCCTATCTAGTCTGTCCATCCATAACAACAACTACAACAGTCCCCTTTTTACCTTTAGAGATCCTCTGTGTTTGTCCCATGCTTTTTTGAATTCAGTTACTGTCCTCATCTCTACCACCTCCACTGGGAGACTATTCCATGGATCCACTACTCTTTCCGTAAAGAAATATTTCCGCATATCACTCCTGAATCTATCTCCCTTCACCCTCATCCCATGTCCCCTCGTAGCAGAACTTGCTTTCAATTGAAAGAGGCTCTCTCCCTGAACATTTATGCGACGGAGGTATTTAAACATCTCAATCATATCACCTCTATCCCGCCTTTCCTCTAAGGTGTACATATTAAGATCCTTCAGTCTGTCCTCATATGCTTTATAATGAAGACCACTAATCATTTTAGTAGCCACCCTCTGCACCGACTCCATCCTGTTCACATCCTTTTGAAGGTGTGGTCTCCAGAATTGCACACTATACTCCAAATGAGGTCGCACCAAAGACTTATACAGAGGCATTATCACCTCCTTTTTTCTGCTAGCCATTCCTCTCCGTATGCACCCAAGCATCATTCTAGCTTTTGCCGTCGCCTTTTCTACCTGTTTAGCTACTTTAAGATCATCAGACACAACCACGCCTAGGTCCCGCTCTTCTTTAGTGGACAAAAATACTTCACCCCCTATACTATATTGCTCCCTTGGATTGCTGCAGCCCAAATGCATGACCTTACATTTTTTAACATTAAATCCCAGCTGCCAAATTCTAGACCATTCTTCAAGTTTAGCTAGATCCCTCCTCATGTTATCTACACCTTCCTGGGTGTCTACTTTATTGCAGATTTTGGTATCATCCGCAAAGAGGCAAACCTTACCTGAAAGCCCTTCCGCTATATCACTAACAAAGATGTTAAAAAGAATCGGACCAAGGACAGATCCCTGGGGCACACCACTGATAACATTCTTCTCCTCAGAGTGAGCTCCATTTACTTGTACTCTTTGTCGCCTTCCAACCCAACCAATTTCTAACCCAAGCAGTAATTTTAGGGTCCATCCCTAGGGTGCTCAGGGGGTGTGTCTGGGGAAATGCCAGGGCCGCAGTCCCCAGAGACAGGAGGGATGGGTCATCCAGAGTCTGAGGTTGCTGGCCCATCGGAGCAGCCTGAGGGGCACAGCACAAGCAAGTGTAGGCGGACGCTTGTGCCAGATGGGGAGAGGAAGAGGGCCATAAGATTCAGCCATCAGGAAAACCACAACCTGCTGGCAAGTGTCCTCGAACACTATGAGGAGCTGTATGGACGCATGAGCTCACGCACAACTGTCAGCGTAAGGACCCTGGTGTGGGAGGAGGTGCAGGGGGCCGTGGCACAGGTGGGGGGGCCACCAAGAGACCTTGACAGCCTCCATAAGAGGTTCAATGATATCAGGTGGGGGGTCTGTGCACACCTGACTGCAGAACGCCGACATGCTAGCGGCACTGGCAGAGGCGGCCCCTTCATCCCAAGCCTCACGCCCCTGGAGCAGCAGCTTGCTGAGAGCCTAGGCCCCATCTACATCGATGGCCTCTCCCTAGCTCTGGACACGGCTGACCCACAGGCAGCTATGTCCGAGATATGCAGCACACATACAGATATCTACCACGCACACGCAGGGCATGTCATGGGGTGGTGCGGGCCCATGTCCTGGGAGCAGGTGTGGCCGAACCTAGGAAAACAGACACCGGAGTCCGCATTCCCCGTTAGTGTTTGTTCATGGAAAATATAGGGGATAGAATCAAACCCCCTTCCCAACACCTTCCAGATATCTGTTTGACAAAATGAGCTCTTTCCTCATACCCATTCATGCCTTGGACAGATGTAGGCGTGGATATAGCTCAGGATGTCCTGGACATATCTGATATCTGGTGAGGACATCCAGGGTCTGGAAGTGCCCCACACATGCTTACTCCACGCTCCCAGTCAGACCTAGATGTCCGCACCCCAGATTTGGGTTATACAATGGGGCAATCTCTTCCAGTGGGTTAGTTTTGTGCATAGAATGTGTGGTGAAGGAGGAACCAGAGGTAACGAGGGAGCAAGCAGACGTGTTCCTGTCCCTAGGGCTGACCAAATGAGAGGGACAGAGGAAAACAAGGAGTGCATAAACAAATATGTGTCTACCTAAATATGTCCATATTTCTATGTAAATATGTCTACGTAAATATGTGCTCTACGTCTGTGTCTGTGACAACCCTATATCTACTGTGTACCTTGTTCCACCCCCCCAGGTAACATCCAGGCCATCGAGGCAGCCGAGGAGGAGAATGGCAGTGAGCCTGAGCCAGCGGAGGTCAACGAGGCGCCGCATGCAGAGGCTGCCATCAGCGATGCCCCAGACACCCCATGGGCTGATGTGCTGCCTGAGGAGGTGGCCACCCAGGAGGATGATGGGTCACCCCAGTGGAGTGGGTACACAGGCACCACAGTGGCTGGTAAGGGGCCCGAGGATGTGGGGGTGAGCCCCACATTGCCACCGCCAAGGCCATCCACTGCAACAATGGGCGCAATGCATGTTGTCCTCCAGGAGCTGCGGGCACATACAGTGTCGGCATGCAGGGATGCCACAGGTAGGCAACTGGCAGGATGGTTGCATGTGCTGGTGTGGCATTCCAACCTCCAGACACAGTGATGGGGCCACACACACACGCGATGGCAGTGGGCCTCCACACATACATATGCTCCCCTGGCCATGTCTGGGGTGGTTGGTGTGGCTCAATGGGGAATGGGCAGGTCATACATGTTGGGGTCTAGGCAACAGATGTCTCACAATTCACCTTGTTCCCCTCCCACAGGCACTCGCCAGGCGTTGATTGCTATATGGGCTGAGATGCGTGGCCAGCAGCAGGTCCAGCATGCCCAATGCCAGGCGCTGTGGGCCCACATGTGGGTGGTGTGTGGACTCCGCAGGGACATCAGGGAGCACAGCCTGGAGACAGGAAGCTGCGAGGGACTGCGGTGGATATCGCAGCTGGCATAGGCTGGGTGGCGGATGCACTCGAGGCCATGGCGGGACATATCCTGCAGCCTGCAGCAGCGCCAGAGGTGGCAGAAACATCAGCATCAGCAGCAAGGGGAGTGGGGGTCGTGGGAGGGGGCGAGGACGTGGGGGTGGGCAGTCATGCAGGCCATAGGTGTGTGACTGTAAGTTGGACTGACCTCCACATTAAATGGCGCATTACCTTTGTTCACCGATGTGCATGTGTCCTTTTTTCTTTGTCGGGGGTTCCCTGAGTGGGCTGTCCCAACTGGGGTTACCATGGTCACATGTGCCCTACAGCACCGTGCCATGTCTTAACGGCCATACATATGCCTGGGGTTACACCCTCCCTCCCCCTGCCATCTGCTATATATGTCTGCTGGTTTACCAACATTGTGGTGCATATCTCCCCTCTGTCCCCGCATATTATCCACATTAGGCCACTACATAGGTGACCCGTCTGTCAGACACACACCAGGGTCACCGTGGCATACTAACCGCACATGCTTGGTGGACAGACATGACGTACAGATATACCTAGCTGCTGTCAGATGTTTACCCCCTCCAGCGCTTATGGCCGCTGCTCCTTCACCCCACCAGACCCCATCATGGTGAAACCCACCGACTGATGCACTGTCGGATACGTGGATCCCCGCATACATCACAACTACGCTGCATCATGTGTACCACATCCACACATCCTTGCCGCCCTATCATGTGCTGCATCCCTGCTACGGACTGACTATCCGTAACAACGTGCATGTAACCATGTCTGTTGGATGGTGCAGCACATGTCATCGGGGGATACATCTGGCAGCACACATTGCATGCCACACAGCCTGTTGTGGGGCAGGGGTAATATATGTTACACAAATACACACTGGGACATGCATACAGGTGTCTCACTCACTGCTACAGCATGTATGTACAAAGGACACATGACCATTGCAAGATTTGGCTGCCTACACAATGTTTTAATTCAAATATGTGTTGGTAGGTGCCATACAAACATTAGAACGTTCAACACAACAACACCCTCCCACAGGCAGGTCAACAGTAAAACTGGTTCACAATTTTGCGTTAGCACAGCATGGACATCCGTCTCACACGTTAGTGGGGATACATTTGGCTGTTAGAGTTGCCACCTTTGCCATCTGTGCATCTACTGCACTACCTTGCAGACAATGGGAGATGGCCACAGCTATATATGTGGATCACACACCCGGGGGCCTGCTGTGGGGGTATGGCTGGGGATGCGCCGTGAACATGCCATGATAATGCTGGCAGCACATCACCTCAGCCATACCCTCAAAAGCAGCTGTCAGCTGCCTGATGGCGTGGCCATGGTCAGTCAGGGTCCACCTAACGGTGCCCATCGCTACACACAGGAGACCCACACATTTGCCACCACAGCCACACCATCTGGCTGTGGTCTGGGTTGTGGCATCTGCATGGGCCCTGTGTGTGGCAATATGTGGGGGTCCCACACCCAGCCAGACATCTTGGCCATGCACATGGGGCAGGTGGCAGGGGCCCCTAGTGCCCTGTGGTGACCTGCATCCACCCTTGTGCACAGGCTCCCCCTCCCCACCCTCCATGTCCCCCCGCCCTCCCCACCCTGGCTCATCCCCTCAATCTCCCCGCTACCCTCCCCCTCCCCCTCCTCGCCCTCCCACTCCTCCCTCCACCATCCCCTACTCCCACCCTCCATGTATTCCTCCAACACAGCCATGGCATCCTCCGCCACTGCAGCTGCGTCCTCCACCTCGGTGCCTCCAGTGGTTGTGGGGGGGGCTGCCACCAGGTGGTGTGGGTGCAGAGGTCCCCTCCCCAGCATCTGCAGCCTCTGTGGAAAAGGCAGAAATGAACAGGGTGTCATGCGTTTGTTAATGCACAGACACATTGTATGTGTCATCACAGGCTGGCGTGCCACTGGGACATGGTGTGGCACACTGCATAGGCTGGGACACTCACCGTCACCCCCGGCCATTGTCTTCCGCTGCATGCGGCGGAGGTATCCAGGGCAGTGTAGCCGCATCTCTCTGCCCTTCTTCCATAGGTCCTCTACCTGGGGGGATAAGCAATGTTTGTAACCATTAGGGCCCTGTATCCCTGCCCATTGTGAGCCACATGGCACACATGTCTGTGTGCAATGGGGGCCACTTCTGCTATGGGCAGAGGGTCCCATACTAGCTGTTGGCAGCACCGCTTGCATGTGTGGGCGTGAGGCTGGGCATGTGTGACGTGACACCTATGTGCCCTTTGTACAGCCTCACAGCAACCCCATGCCATGTACCTGCCATCTCCTGGCATGACATGAGAGCAACATGGCATGTGGGGCATGCATTTCAGGTCTACAGAGGGTGTTTCTTCATACCCTCAGTGCAGTCCAGCACTCACCTCGGTGTTGGGCAGCCTGTCCCACATCAACAGGAGCCATCACCATGACGCCTGGACGCTGATGCAGCCTCTGTGGTGTGGCCTCAGACACCTGGGGGTGTGGGGGAACTGGGTACCTGCAACAACAGCAACCACCATACCACCAGGATGTAGACTAGACCTGTGTAGTCTGGTCTGATGCCTCCTGGGGTTAGGGAAGAGCTGGAAACCTGCAACAACAGCAAACACCATAGCACCAGGATGTAGAATAGACTTGTGTAGTTTGGTCTGATGCCTCCTGGGGTTAGGGCAGAGCTGGGAACCTGCAACAACAGCAAACACCATAACACCAGGATGTAGAATAGACCTGTGTTGTCTGGTCTGATGCCTCCTGGGGTTAGGGAAGAGCTGGGAACCTGCAACAACAGCAACCACTATACCACCAGGATGTAGACTAGACCTGTGTAATCTGGTCTGATGCCTCCTGGGGTTAGGGAAGAGCTGGAAACCTGCAACAGCAGCAAACACCATAACACCAGGATGTAGAATAGACTGTGTCAGCTGGTCTGGGGCCTCCTGGGGTGAGGGCAGAGCTGGGAACCTGCAACAACAGCAACCACCCTGACACCAGGATGTGTGATACACCTCTGTGCGCTGGTCTGGGAGCCTTTGGGGCCAAGGGTGATGTTCCACACATACACAGCAACAACTAACACACCACCAGGATGACTGCTGGACCTCTGTCATCTGATATGGGGCCTCCTGGGGATGGGGCCGTGCTGTGGTACTCCGACTGCAGCAGCTACCAGTGCACCATGGTGACTACTTGACCTCTGTGATCAGGTCCGATGTCTCCTGGGGATTGGCCAGAGCTGGTAATGTGTCATAGCAGCAGCCACCATGGCACACGGATGCCTAATATAGCTCTGTCATGGGGGCTACAACTCATGTGGGTTGGGCAGAGGTGTGCATTGCAACAGGAGCAGCTTACATCACACCATGCTGACCTCTGCACCTCTGCTTTCATGTCTGTGGCTCCTGGGGATTGGCATACGTGCACACAGCAACATACACAGATAGCTTGATCACAGGTTTGCCCACATACATGTGTTTTACACATGTGGTGCATATCTTATGTGTTTTCTTGCTGGATATTGTGTTGCACACCTTCCATTTAGTGACCTGTCCCCATACACTTACCTCACATGGGTAGTCTGCTACACGGTTGAAGCGCCTTGTGATGCGCACCCACACCCTCCTGACGTGTTCCAAATCCTGGCATTTTGAGGCGCCTGGGAAGAGGCGCAGCTGCCTGGTGCAGATTAAGGCTGCCAGCTGTCATAGGTCGCGGTGGCTAAAAGCTGGCTTGCAGGATCGTGTCGCCATTTTGGGGGATGCCCATGTGTTGGTGATGCACGCACGCACACTGCGCATACACTGTGTCGTGCATATGCCATGCCATGCCCTACTATGCCACGCACACAACGTGTGCATGTTACGGATGCCACACGGAAAACTATCTCTGCGGCCACATGACTACACGTCGGATACGGAGATTGGTGGCCACGGTGGCTGGCTTTAGTTTACAGCATTGCATGACTTATGCTGTTTGGCCTGGACTGCATCTGGTGTGCCTCAGCTTTTGATGCGCTTTCGGCAATGCACTGGCACACCTCTCCTTAGAGGCATGGGACAAAGGTTATAGTGTATTAGGCTTGTGTCAATGATTGTAGAGATTTGTCTGACTGTTACTAACACTCATCTTGCTGTTGGTGCAATGGGGATTCGAACCCATAAGCAGTGACTCTGGGGGCATCATATTAACCAGTATGCTATGTCTTTTCTCATAACCAACCTCAAAAAAATGTTATGTTCCCCACACTGATATCCACATAAATAAGAGAAACACAGACATACAATTTTTGTTGGAACCCACACCTTGAAGGAATCCCCTCCTCTCTGAAATAGTGTGTAACCCAACGTTGTAACCGTTTCGAGCCTCTGACTGTCCCGGCTCTTCTTCAAACATTAAATTCAGCTGTGGAATGGTGGACGATTGTGTAGGACATGCTTTCTGAGCTAGTCATCGACCTATTGGCTATCAGCCGGCAGGTGGTCTTTGACGTGGACTTTAAACTTTGCGCGTTTGGAGTAGAAAGAAGAGCAACAGTGTTTGAAGAAGAGCCGGACAGTCAGAGGCTCGAAATGGTTACAACGTTGGGTTACACACTATTTCAGAGAGGAGGTCTCTCGTGAATTGGTTGCCTACATTTAGAGTCATATGAAGTGATTTGAAGCCGTTTTGAATGCCTTTTCTGTGAATGCCTTTTGGAGCAGGTTCGAAGAATTGCAGCGAGCGGTAAATTACCTACGGGAACTGTGAAAGGACGCTGGCTGTGAAATCTGTGGAGGGTCTGTCTGGGTGTTTCTGCCTGCAGAATGGCAGCATGAATTAGAGAGAATACTGCAGTGACACCCATGGTGACCTCACTCAGATCTTTGGACTTGGACTTTTAAGGCTTCACTCAAGATAAGTGGCATTTTTGTGCTTCATAGTTTACCGGTTGGTATTGAGGGTTTCGGTTCCCTCGATCCTTGTTTGGGTCACGTCCCCTTAATTTAAATATAAGATAAAAATGGAACAACACACTGCGAGAAGGGGGTTCCTTCAAGGTGTGGGTTCCAACAAAAATTGTATGTCTGTGTTTCTCTTATTTATGTAGATGCCTTTTCTCATAGCATGGACGTACTACACATCCACTGCAGGTCAACCCAGTAAATGTCAGCTGTGCTTACCGGGATCGGGTAGACCCACAGCTAAGGCACTTTACAGGGTACCTTAGGTTTTCCAGCTGAGGTGATGGGTTTTTTTTGGTGGACACACTGATATTTGCGATGGGGTATGTGTACACTATCCTATTGTTACCGGCAAAACTCCCAGTGATAATGTTAGCAATGCCATATAGGGAGGTGGGCGTGCCAGCGTCCATGTAGCATGCACTGTGTACCGCCCAATAGGGGGCACATTGGTTGTTTACGCGCGGTAACCTTAACTTCATAGCAGCGCTGTGAAAAGGTGTATGTAGCTGTAGGCCACTGGTTAATACAATGACCAACAAGCCAGAGGTCATGAGTTTGATCCCTCAGGGGTCACATCTGATTATGGCTGTCTGTGGCAAGCTCTTTTGCTGCATGTAACAGTCTGATACATCTGTACTGCCAACAGAAACACCCTCACCTACTGCGCTCTATAGGGCAGGAGTGTTGGACCCACATGCAGACCAGGGGGCAGCACCTACCAACCTGCCCTCTCTGGGCCAGGGTGGGGGGACAGGACCTGCCACCAGCAGACTCACACTCTACATCTTTGCAATGGCAGCAGTGGAGGGACATGATGAAGGGCTGTGGGACCAGCTACCCCGGTCCTTCAGGGGGAACGGCCACCCTCCAAGGCAGTGAATGCAGATCTGTTTGTATCACACAGGGCACTGGCAGACAGGCCTGTATATGCTCAGATGCCCCCCACCACCATCTGACATTCACCAGCAGTGGGCACTGTCAGTGTTCACCCTGCAAGGTGCTCCAGCCATACACATACTAACTGCAGACAGTCTGCTAGCTAGTACATAGTGCATGTTCCTAGGGAAACTGCACACCCAGAGGTAGTATGTCAGTGATTGGGCCCCAACCAGGGAAACTCCTAGAAATCACTAGAGGGAAACACTGTATGGCACTATGTGGGGACCTAGCCATGCCATGGTCACTGCTCAGTCAGGGTGCGATTGACCCCCTCCCCCCTCCAGCATGACATGCTGTGGTCACCGTGTCCCTGCAGGTGGTGGTCGGCCAATACAATGTCCCAGCCATTGCCATATGCCCTGTGAAGATGCATCCTGCCCAGGCTGCCCTGTCCGGCCCATACCCACAGTACCTTGCTCTTCATTATGCACATAGGCAGGCTAACACTGGAAACAGTGCAAGCATTGTGGGCTCCTCAAGGTGTGGCCAGCCACAAATCACTTGATAGACATACACACACTCCCACACCTACTTCAGCATTGTGCAAATATAGAGGTGGTTGGCAGCCCTGGCCGCCACACCAGTCCTGGGCACAGCACAGGCATTGCTATGGTACTCAATACTTTTGGGGTCACTCTCCGGAGTGGTAAACACTGTCAGAGACATAAACCGAGACACACTCCACAGATATCAGACAGGTTGCTCTGATGGATCTCTGTTAAACACATTGTGTCTCATTTTGGGCTTGTTATCTGACCTTAATCATAGCAACCGCTTGATATATGTGGAACGTGCTTCAAGGTTTATGATGGCATTGCTAAGGTATGTGGGTTCTAGTATTGGTAGATGCTGCTCCACACAGGGCCCAACAGCCTGACCCTCCATGAGGCTTTGGATAGTGGAGCTGGCCAATGCTCTGGGGCAGAGGTTCCCAACTCCGGTCCTGGTGGGCCCAACACGATTCAGGTTCTCATGCTGTCCCTAATGTATATGCAGAGGATACATTTGCATACAATGGGGACAGTACATACAAATGCATCTCAAGCACATGCCTTATGGACAGCACTACACCTGAATGGTGTTTGGCCCTCTGGGACTGCAGTTGGGAGCCTCTGATCTAGGGACTGCACATGTCTATGGTGAATGTGCTCTGTAGGGTCAACTATAGGCGTTTATGGCGTGTTTATTTTATCTGCACAAAAAGTTCCTTCTTTATTACCACGGTTTAGTACTGGGTAATACATGGGACATGGTCTGCAGGAGCCACAGCTGGGACTTGAACCTGTGACCTTCTGCTCCTGGATGCACTGGGTGGGTGTACTACACCAAACTGTTCCACAGAGGCAGGTCATTCCCTGGGTATGTCATTACTGTTCGTCAGATGGTCAGACGTTTTTTGCAGTGCACGGAACCCACCTAGACAGGGCTTAGCCTTAGTCTGCTGTGGGCAGATGCCACTGACCCCCCAACACCGACACCTCTCTGCCACCATGCTGACATGCCCTTATGCCGGTGGTGCTGGTGGTGTGCAGTCCCAGGCCATCCAGTGTGCCGGTAGGTGGCTGTCTATGGTGTGTAATCTGGGGTAGGGGTGCCTGCATGGACATCCATGCTTCCCCCCGGAACCGCCTGCCAATGTTCTGTTCCATTTTCTGGTATTTGCTAGGTACTGTCCCCTGGGACACTGTGGGACACAGACACTCGTGGGCATGTTTGACCTTGATCAGTTGCTGATATTGCGTTCCTGTTTCTCTATGTGTCACCTGGGCATCTGCCTAGCCTGCACTATGCCCCAGCTGCCCCAGATGCCCCACTGCATGTCACACCTGCAGTCCCCTGTACCCCATGTGCAGCCACACCATAGTGCCCTTTTGTACTTGGGCACTATCTGGTGGTGCAGTACATGTATCACTACTATCACTGTTCTTGGTCTCCCTGCCTTTGCTGCACATTGCTGACTGAACTGGTTTCTCTCTCCTTCACTTTTGCCTCTAACGCCAGGTTTTCACTTGCGCTATTTTTCAGACTTTCATTTCACGGCAATAGTGTGCCTGGGGCCTCTCCCCGCCCACTCTCCGCCCATTGACCCCTTCTCTCCGCCCCTGGGGAGCCTTACTCCACCCTCGGCGCACCTTACCGCCGCAGCAGACGTTATCGCGTGATACATGACGTTATTGCATGGTAATGCGCCATTATCATGCAATAACATCACGTATCACGCGATAACCTCGCAGCTGCGACATTAGCGCCGTTTAGTAAATATACCCCTAAACCTCTAAAATGCATTCTAATAAACATGCAATCTGTTAGGAATAAAATACCATTAATTCTAGATATCATAAGTGATGAAACCCCAGATACCCTTTGCATTACTGAGACATGACTCACTATACATGACACCATTCTACTAAACCAGCTAAGAGCCAATGGGTATAATCTATATAACTGCCCCAGGGACACAAAGTAAGGTGGTGGAGTCCTAATATTAACAAGAGCAGTCCTAAACACATACATCAGTAGCTGTAATAATAGTGATGGGATAGACCTCCTCAAAAGCAAAAATAAAGGCCTAGCAATTTGCCTCCTCTATAGACCTCCCACCAACAACCATGCTAACCTCACAACAATCTTGGAATCTGCATGCACTTCACACTTGAGGAAACCACATGTTATCCTTGGTGATTTCAACTTAGTCTTACTACCCTTGCATCAATCCATACTTTCCTTGACTTCATGGAAGACCTAGGCTATCAACAAACATCAAACAACCCCACCCATATCAAGGGAAATACTCTTGATATGATATTCCTCCCAAAATCTATTACCGAACACCCAAACTACTCCCCCCACCCCCAGCTCAACTCAGATACCTTGGTCCGACCACTTCTTACTAAGGTTTGACCTACCAATCCCACTTACTGAACAAAAATTAACTAACACTGATCAACATGGCCCCCAATTCAGGTGCTTCAACAAAGAAGCTTTCCTGAATAACATATTCCCTCAACTCATCTCTGCAACACTGAATTTAGATGATTCAGTAAGGAACTGGCACTCTACAATCAATAAAGCAGCAATATCCAATGGCACCGGCAAGAAAATCACCCACAGACCATCTGAAAAATGGTACACCTATGATATACACACCCTTAAAAAAGAGCTCTGCATGCTCAAAAAAAGATGGAGATCCAAAAAATCACCAGAACTTAAAGCCCTCTACTCAGCAGCTCTTAATACTTATAAAGAAGCCATTCAAACTGCAAAGAGAAACCACTACACAAACACCCTAAATAAAACCATCAACCGCCCCAGGGAATATTCAATATTGTAAATCCCTCCCACCATAATGAGGCCCTAGAACAGCAATTACTACACAAATCCTGGCAGACCACTTTGCCTCTGAGCTAAAAAGTAACAAACCCGCATCCAGCTAATCACAGTTAAGTCTACCCGCCTCTAGCAAATGGAACTCTTTTTATACTCTCAAGGAAAAACAGTTACTTGAAACCATCACTAAAATTAATACCACTACTTCTCTTCTGGATCCTTGCCCTGTGGCTTGGATGAAAGCATCCAAAACTGAACTAGCTCCAATCATTCTCAACATAGTTAATCAATCCCTCCTCCAAGGAACTATGCCAAATGACCTCAAATAATCCGCCATTCGCCCAATACTCAAGAGCAGATCCCTAAATAATGACCACCTCACTTCCTATAGGCCAATTGCAAGCATCCCCCCTTCCTAACAAAAATCATTGAAAAAATAGTCCAAATACACTTGCAGGACTTCATCGACACAAACGCCCCTCTGGATGAACACCAATATGGCTTCCGCCCATGCCACGGAGTTGAAACATTACTATTGGTCCTACTTGACTCCCTCATCTGTGGCATGGATAATGTGAACCAAGCATTCCTACTTATCTTCATAGACATTGCCTCAGCATTTGACAATGTTGATCACAATACTCTCATCACTTGACTAACATAAATAGGAATAGTTGGTACTATGTTAAAATGGTTTAAATCATACATCTGCAATAGGTACCAATCTGTAAAAATTAACCATGAATCCTCCACGTCCTTTCCTAAAGAACAGGGAATCCCCCAAGGTTCAGCATTGTCAGCCCTTCTCTTCAACCTTTATATCCAGCCAATCTGCTCAATTTTCAAAAGACACAAAAGTGAATATCTCATATATGCAGATGATATTATGTTATTTACTCCTGTAAACATAAAAAACCCCATTTACAATATGGTTGACTGCATTCTTGAGCTGGAATCCTGTCTGGGTAAAAACAACCTCCATATCAACTTTAAAAAACTGAAATTATGTTCACAACAAGAAATTTAATCTTCACTTCCTCCCTTGAATTGAACATACAAAACACCACACTTCCAGTAAAGCAGGAGGTGAAATACTTGGGAATCATTCTAGACAGATCCCTCAGTATGACATCTCATATCCCAGGAAAAAGATTTAGGAGTCATTGTGGATAACATGTTAAAACCCTCCGCCTAGTGTGCAACGGCGGCCAAGAAAGCAAATAGAATGCTAGGTATCATAAGGAAAGGGATGGAGAACAAAACAAAGGATATTATAATGCCTCTGTATCGCTCCATGGTACGACCGCACCTTGAATATTGTGTGCAATTCTGGTCACCGTATCTTAAAAAGGACATAGCGTTATTAGAAAAAGTACAGAGAAGAGCCACCAAATTGGTGAAGGGGATGGAAGGCTACTCCTATGAAGAGAGGCTAAGAAGGTTAGGGCTCTTTAGCCTGGAGAAGAGACGGCTGAGGGGAGATATGATAGAGGTCTATAAATTAATGAATGGAGTGGAACGGATATAAACGTGGATCAATTGTTTACGCTATCAGAGTATAGAAAGACTAGGGGACATGTAATGAAGCTACAGGGTAAACTATTTAAGACAAATAAGAGAAAATATTTTTTCACTCAACGTGTAATCAAACTCTGGAATCTGTTACCGGAGGATGTAGTAAGGGCTGTTAGTATAGCTGGGTTTAAAAAAGGTTTGGACAAGTTCCTGGAGGAAAGGTCCATAAACCACTATTAAAAAGGGACCCAGGATATCAATGCTTGACCCAGTACAAGCATTGTGGAACCTGTGTCTTTTGGGGATATTGCTAGGTACGTATAACCTAGATTGGCCACTGTTGGAAACAGGATACTGGGCTTGATGGACCTCGGTCTGACCCAGTATGGCATGTCTTATGTTCTTATGTTCTTATATAAAACAAACAGCCAGGACTATATTTTTTAAACTAAAAACTATCCAGAACCTCAGACCCCTCTTAGAACCTAGTGATTTCCAAACAGTCTCCAGGCCCTTATAACCCCACACTGGGACTATTGTAACAGCTTACTGCAAGGCCTCCCTAAAATGACCATCAATACCTTACAACTAACCCAAAATGTGACCGCTAGAATTATTTCCAAAACTTGCCTCACAGAACATATCACACCTGTTCTTAAGAATCTACATTGGCTCCCGATAATGAGCAGAATAAAATATAAAGCAATAATCAACACGTTCAAACTACTCAATAACATCTCACCCTCCTTCCTCTCATCTAGAATTCACACACAAACAGATTCTATGAACAGAAGAAAGAACAACCAGAACATACTTGCCATTCCGTCCACAAACCGTAAAAAAAAAAGCAAATAACCATTAGCAGAGCCTTTACTTAAACTGCTCCGACACTATGGAACTCTCTGCCAGACACTATCAGATCAATAAAAGACCTCCAGACATTCCGGAAAGAGCTAAAAATACTGCTCCTTGTTGAACACTTTAACAACAATGACTGATGCATAACTGTTCACCCTGTCTAGATGCAACCCTTACCCACATGTATATAGTTGTTGATATCCATCTAATTGTCCAGAGGCAAGACGATACATTGTATATAGCTGAATGTTTTTTTTCTGTAACTGTATATAGTTATCTTGTGTTCTCTGTAAAATGGTTTGTTTAATGTAAACCGCCCCTGATCAATGGAAGGGGCGGAATAGAAAAACTGCTTAAATAAATAAAAATAAATAAATAAAGAAGGAGGAAGAAAGGTAGGGTATAACTACTGGTGGAGGGGAGAGGCAAGGAGCAGAACCAGTGAAGGCCAAGAGAGGGGAAGACAGGCTAATGGAGAGATGAAAAGGGAGTGACACAGGAACCCTGATGCTGGAGGAAGCAAGGGGAATGGTGATAATGGGTGCTAGGAAAAGAAGGAGGGACAGGATGGATGGATGCTAGGGAAAGAAGCAGGTGCATGGATGCTTGCAAGCTAGAAAGTGGTAAGGATGTGGGAGAGTGGATGTAGGGGAAGAAGAGTGTAAGGCAAAAGAGCATGGATGCTGAGGATATAGGGATAGGGAGAGCATGTACTCACAGTTAAATGGGGACTTAGGGATTGGGAGAGAGAAGAGAACAGATTTAGGACTTAATTAGGTATTGGGTAGGTAGTGGGGGGGGGGGAAGAAGGAATGGGGATTTGGGGTTGGGGGGAGTGGAGACTCATTTTGAGCATGGACTTGGGGATTATGAGGACAGTGATGACTAGCAATTGAGTGTGGAGGATAAGAGTAGGAGTGGTTTAGATAGATGTGACTCAGGGTAAAGGAAGAGGAGGAAGAGTTGCCAGTCGTAGAAAGGGAGATTGTGTAGGAGATGAGGTCTTTGAAGAGAGCAAAGGAGGGTGGAAATGGAGGTGGTGAAAGGGGATATAGGAGGCTGGGCAGAGGGTAAGAAACAGAAGAAAATGTCCTAGAGATAGGGGAGGAGTAGAGGATTAAAGCTAGAGAAGGGGTGACCACAGAGTCTGAATATGAAGGATTAGAGAATGGTGAAGGGGGGCAGTAATAAGAGACCGGGAAAGCACTAAAAGAGAAGGGGCAATAGGAAGACTGGAAAGATGAGAGTTGGAGATGGAAAGCAGATAAGTGGGGGAGACATGAAAGAGGAAGATTTAAGACTGAGGTGAGAAAAGGGGATAAGGAGGATTAAGGGGGTGAAGAAGGATGAAATCCAACTATTAGTAAACAGGCAGAGAAGAGAAAATGAGATGAAAGAGAAAGATCAATGTCAAACACAAGTGCAGCAAAGGAAACAAAGAAGACAGTTGAAGAGACCCTCACTCCCCTCCCCCAGAAAACAGAAAGGAGATGCTGGAAAAGAAGTTTGAAGTCCAACAAGAAGAAAGTGGAAAAAGAGATTAGAATAAACACAATCAGAAGATAAAACATCCAGAGGAAGACAGAAAACAAGGTAATTCCTATTCAGTTTAGTAAGCATCTCTATTTTTCTGTTATGCCTAGTACAGCAAGAAATATAGAAACAGAGAAACATGATGTCAGAAAAAGACTACATGCCTATCTAGTCTGTCCTCCCATATCAACCACTACAACAGTCCCCTTTTTTCCTGTAGAGATCCTCTGTGTTTGTCCCATGCTTTTTTGAATTCAGATAGAGGCCAATTACCTTCTGGATGTCCAGCCCCTATATGACCCCTCAGAATTGGGTCTACCAACCTGTACGTGCAGGCTGGGCCCCGATTCTGAAGGACCACATGCTCTACAGATCTCTGGCTAACTCAGTCAGGCTCTTGAATGGAGCTGCGATACCATGGCATCGAGTTGCCATGGCACCACGGCTCCATTAAGGAGCCATGATTGCTGGCCATGGGACAGATCCCCCTTTCACCGTAGCCCAACCCCCAATCCAGCCTATCATGGCCAGGATCGGGCTGCGGGAAATCCACTGCACTCCTCACCTTCCTGCCACTGCCGGCCTCCACTGTCCTCCGACATCCAGGGAGACTTATTTCACCTCCGAGGTGGAATAAGTCCCCAATATAGAAGGCCGACCCAGGACGTACAGGGCTGACCTCAGAATTTGCCCTGTACGTCGGGGGTGATGGCCTGCCTTTGCTCTGCCTCCTGCCTGCCCCCTCTTGCCCTCATCTAAGGCTCTCTGTACAAACCTGCTGGTTGTACAGGGAGCCTCGCACGGGGATGATAAGGGGGACGAATAGCGGGGATGTATGTCCAGGCAGAGCATACATTCCTGCTATTTGTGCCTCAGAATGACCCCCATACTGTCCTCACCTCTACCACCTCCACTGGGAGACTATGCCACACATCTACCACTCTTTCTATAAGGAAATATTTCTGCATATTACTCTTGAATCTATCCCCTTTCACCCTCCTCCTATGTCCCCTTGTAGCAGAGCTTGCTTTCAATCGAAAGAGGCTCTCCTCCTGTGCATTTATGCCACAGAAGTATTTAAACGTCTCAATCATATCACCTCTGTCCTTCCTTTCTTCTAAAGTAGACCCAGTCCAGGTATAGCAACTGCAAACAGCCTTTATTAACAATTCTTGACCAGGGGTACAATGACACCCTATCAAATAGAGGCCCTACCAAATACAGGGCATGTTTTGGCTATGCCTTCTTCAGGGGTTCTTTTGGCATGCTTCTCAGCAGTAATTCACTTTCAAAGGTAACTGATTACTGCATATTCTAGAAAAACCCCTAGCTCCCATAATACGCCGCAGCAGTACTTCTTGCTCCCTGTGCTAGTTCATATATACTTTAGTTATCTGTATGTATATTGTTAAATGTATGCCTTGTTCTTTGGGCACACATACTTATTCACACTGACCTTACCATACATACTTATTCACACTGACCTTATCATGCCTCTCCCTTGGCTACTAATCCAGCTTTTCCAAACTTCCACAGCACCTCACGCTACCACCATTCACCTCAGTTCAGGAGTGACAACATAGACATGCTAACTAAATCTCTCCTCTATCCAGATATCCACCTGTGCCTAATACCTAATAGCTTAAGTAAGTATCCCACGGGGAAATCCAAAGACAGCAACAGAGAATAGTGCACAAATAATTACTATCTCTACCAACAATCCAGCCTAATCCTTCTATTTCTTTTATTACTACTAGTCCATCACTCAGCAATTTTGACCTACAATGGACATCCCATCACAATCATTTGATGTAGCTCCTCAAATTTTATCACAATCGCCCCACAATACCCTAGACATAGGCACAGAAAATCTCTAATCTGGATCAAACCTAATGATCTCTTAACCTTACAACCTAATGCACAATATACCACACCTACCCACTTGAGGTGTGTCCTTATCAATGCTCGTTCTGTGAAGAATAAAATCCCGATCATATCAGACTGCTTCCTTGATATTGACTTAGACCTCATGCGCATCACTGAGTCATGGATCTCAAATACAGATTCTGCACTAATGAACCAACTACTGCCACCAGACTGCAACCTATTCCACTCACACAGAGCATACCGTAAAGGAGGGGGAGTCTTGATTCTAGCTAAACAACACTTGTGACTTCATCAGAATGCCACAGACACTTCACTTGACCTGGGTCTACTTACTGTCTCTAATAAGCTCCTGACCATCTGCCTAATGTACAGATCACTCATCCCTATGGGTGACCAATTCCCCACCCTACTTTAGTCAGCCTGCAATAAATCCACCCTTAGCAAACATGCTATCCACCTTGGGGATTTCAGTTTACCATCAATTCAGTGTGGAACAGAAAATGCTTTCCTGGAAGCAATGGAAGCCCTTGATTACCACCACATTGTAGAAGAGCCCACAGATGAAAAAGGAGGGAGACTGGATCTCATCTTCACCAAAAGCAACATGATCCTTCCCACCAACTTCCTCCACCTACCATACATAGAGTCCCTTAGTCAGACCACGTATTCCTCAACTTTACCATACCTTCATCCCATGACCAAACAATATCTCTCAACTCCCCACCCCCAACAAAACAATTCAAGAGCTGGAACAAGGAAACATTCCTTAACACTATCCTTCCTAAGTTGACCATGACCTGCAATGACCTGGACACATTACTGGAGAATTGGCATAATACCCTATCTCATGCTGCTATAGTCTCTCTCTCTCCTAGGATCATCACACGACACCATCGGGCTGCATGGTCCAACACAACAGATCTGAGGTACTTAAGAGATAAGCTTTGAAAGACTGAAAGAAAATGGCTATGTTCCAAATCCTCATCAGAACGTGAGACATACATGAGCATGCTGCAAGAATACCAAAATACCATCAACAGAACCAGAAGAGAATATCACACAAAGCTAATATTTAAATCAATTAAATATCCATGGAACTCTTCATCATAGTAAGTGCAACACTGAAGAATCCTACAGCAGGGATCAACCCTGACTCTTCCTCATCACAAGTATTTGCAAATCACTTTCAGACCACTGTCTCACAAGCTAAGAATCCTATGCCTTCTACACATATGAGAGCTCTTTGCCTTGCCTCTGGAGTGAGTTTAGCCCCATATTGGAAAGTCAGTTTAAAAATATTATCACAGACCTTAATACAAAAACTTTCCAGCTTGATCCCTGCCAGTACAATGCTTCAAATCAACCTGCGGTGAGCTAGCTCCAATTATTCTACTGATCATAAACCGCTCCCTCTCCCAAGGATACCTACCAAAATGTCTTAAACATGCATCCATAGTCCAATCCTTAAAAGCCCAAGACTGGACACAACACTACCAAGCTCATACAGGCCCATCTCTACTTCCTAGCCAAGATAACTGAAAAAGCAGTCCAGATGCAGCTGCAAGACCATGTTGACACACATGCCCCTTTTGACCAACAACAGCATGGTTTTAGAACTAACTATGGGGTTGAATATCTTATCACCATACTCATGGACAAGATCATCCTGGGCATTGGGAAGTACCATCAAGGATTTGCCCTCATTTTCCTTGTATAAAAGCTGCCTTTGACTCAGTACCCCACAATGCTCCACTACTTCAACTTCAAGCAATTGACCTATGCAACACTACCCTCAAATGGTTCTCTTCTTATTTCACCTTGAGGCAACAACAAGTATGTATAAATGGGATAGCTGCCACTCCTTCCAACATAACCCAAGGTTTGTATCTCATGAATCTGCATTGTCTGCACTCCTATTTAACCTATTCATTCAACCAATCTGTAATATCATCCACTCTCATAATGCCCTGTATCACTTATATGTGGATGACATTATGTTGTGTATCCCTATCTCCACCCTCACTCCAGTATACACCCCTCTGATAGGCTGCTTCAATGCTATCTCACAATGGCTTAAAACACATAACCTTAACTTAAACTACCAAAAGACTGAGCTACTTCATGTCACCAGGGATCCCTGCTTCTCACTTCCACCATATGTAGATATGGATGGAGAAAAGAGCCACACCAAATCCTTGTGGTCACACTGGACCAAGGTCTTACTCTAACTCAGCACATAAACTCCACTATAAGCCTTTTCTACCAGAAAATCAGAACAGACAAAGCTCTCAAACCACTCCTGGACCAAACCCATTTTTGGACTGTTTTCCAAGCCTTAACTCTGCCTCATCTTGATTTCTGTAACATCCTGCTACAGGCATTACCAGCCTCATCAATCCATCTGCTGCAGATGACCATGAACAACGCCGCAAGAGTATTAACCACATTCCCAAATGTGAGCATATTATCCTGATACTCAGTAACCACCATTGGCTTCCAGTAAGAGCCCATGTTAAGTACAAAGCTTTGATCATTACCTTCAAAGCACTCCACCATCTATCACCAGATCATCTAGAAACACTTATAGAAAGACCACCTGATAACCGACCCAGAAGGACCAGCATCCAAACTGCTCTTGTTATCCCTACAGACAACCGAAAACATAGTGCTTAAACATCAAGAAGGACTTTCTCCCTGTTTATTTATTTACATTCTCTTATATACCACGCTATTCTGCATCAGTGTGGTTTACATTGAACAAACTGAAATTACATTGAACAGGGCATTATAACTTGGAGATAACTATATTACAGGGAACATGGGCTATGGAGGGTTAAGTGGCTTTCCCAAGACCACAAGGAGCACCTGTGGGACTAGAAACCCCAGTCCTTCCAGGCAAAGGTTGCTGTCCTCTAGTGGGATTTGAACCCCCAACCTTGCCTGAAGTACCTTGCCCCAACCACTAGGCCACTCCTCCACTCCAAGACTCCTTTGCTCCGAGACTCTGGAATGCTCTACTAGATGACATTTGTGCACTTCAAGATCTCAAAGATTTCTGAAAGAAAATAAAAACTTACCTCTTCTATGAATATTTCTCCAAGGCACCAAACTAACCATGCCCTTCCATGCCCCCCCCCAGCCTAATCTCCACCTGAGTCTCAAGCCTATTCCTTATCTCATATTTATATTATTGCACTTTTTACTGTATATAGTTACTTATGTTCATGTTGCCATGAAGGTTACAACTATGGTCTAATGTACTCTACCATTTGCTGTAGTCATAGTTGTTATTTTTAAGTATGCACTTTTCTGTTCAATGTAAACCAAGCTATTGTTCAATGTAAAACGCCTTGAGATGTCGAAAGATGGTATATAAAACCAGTTAAATAAATACATAAATAAATATGTTTTATAAAGAAGACCACTAACCATTTTAGTAGCCACCCTCTGCACCGCCTCCAACCTGTTTATATCCTTTTGAAGGTGTGATCTCCAGAATTGCACACTATACTCCAAATGAGGTCACACCAAAAACTTATAGAGGCGCTATCACCACCTTTCTTCTGCTGGCCATTCCTCCTCCTATGCACCCAAGCATCTTTCTAGCTTTTGCAGTCACCTTTTCTACCTGTTTAGCTAATTTAAGATCATCAGACACAATCACGCCTAGGTCCCACTCTTCTTTTGTGGACAGAAGTACTTCACCCCCTATACTATATTGCTCTTTTGGATTGCTGCAGCTCAAATGCATGACTCTGCATTTTTTTACATTAAATCTTAGATGCCAAATTCTAGACCATTTTCCAAGCTTAGCTAGATCCCTCCTCATGTTATCTACACCTTCCTGAGTGCCTACTCTATTACAGATTTTGGTATCATCCACAAAGAGGCAAACCTTACCCGACAGCCCTTCTGCTACATCACTAACAAAGATGTTAAAAAGAATCGGACCAAGGACAGATCCCTGCAGCACTCCACTGGTAGCCTCCTTCTCCTCAGAATGAGCTCCATTTACCTGTACCCTTTGTCGCCTCCCACTCAACCAATTTCTAACCCAAGCAGTAACTTTAGAGTCCATCCCTAGGGTGCTAGGCTGCTCAGTTTGTTTATAAATCGCCTGTGCGGAACGGTGTCAAAGGCTTTATTGAAATCTAAATACACCAGATCTAGGGCTCTCCCTCAGTCCAACTCCCTGGTCACCAGGTCAAAGAAATCAATCAGATTTGTCTGAAATGCATTTCCATGGTTTCCAAAATAATAGATTTTGTCTGCACATATCTATTTATATTCTGTGGTCCTTTATTCTATATTTGGTGAGAGTCTTTGTTCTGATTGTCATCAAGGTGTGATGTTCCAAAAAAATATTGTGTGAGAAGGACCATCAGATTGGGAGTACGATACCAGACTTGAATCACTCAGCACCTTTCTTCATCGGTCCATTAATTTATAATTCGTGCTCTTCCAAATAAAGTCCATTTTGAAAAATAAATTCTATGCTCTCCAGACTAAACCACAATATTTTAAATAGATTGGATTTAGAGATTGAATGGATGTCATTGATTTAAATAGTGATGTGTTTTGATTGGTTGGAGTGGTGAGTAGTTGTATATATTGATGTCATTTCCTTCTATTTCAGCCGTGAATAAGATGGAGAGCAGTACAGTAGTAGCTATTGAAGTGGAAACTATGTTTGAGGAGCATTCTCTGATGCAGAAAGCACATTTAGATGTCTTTTGAAACACAAATTCATATCGGGGGATTTATTGCTCTAGATAAATACTCATTGTACTCATTGTACAACGCCCATAATATACCACGACATGTTTAACATCTTTTGTTGTATATATTTTAATTTGCCCATGTAATTTATGCTATGTAGGGAAAACATCTAGAAACATGAAAAAACGACTTCAAGAACATAGGTCCCGACTTAAGAACGTGATTACAACAGCTCCTTTAATGTCTCATAGCCAGGAACAAAATCATATTTTTGAGGACTTTAGATGGTGAATAATTGATTATATCCCACCTTTTTACAGGGGGGGAGATAGACAGGCTCGTTTGACCCTCCAGGAACAATTTTGGATTCATTTTTTGAACTCTGTGGAACCTTTTGGTCTAAATCAAACTGTTGAATGGTGGACCCTTATTTAGATTTTTTATAGCTCGGAATTGCCTCTTGCCTATTGGATATCAACTGATCATGTGATTCTCATCGGGGTTTAAAGCTCCGTTTGTTTGAAGGATTCTACACTGCAATTTGTTTTGAGGGAGAGCCGGGAAGGACGGTGGCTCGAAACCTTACAACGTTGGGTTACACATTGTTTGCGCTTGGAACGTTGTTTTGTGACAACAATATGTGATAACATTTTGGAACTCTATGGTGATGGAACAGTTGAAACTTACCTCCCTTTTTGATGATGATGGAAGTGTCTATATCGAATTCGGATAATTTTAACATGGCAAAGAGCAAAATTCAACATGACGAGAGCTAATAAATTGCTCGCCGTTACCTTTGCCAGTTTTTCGAATTGAAAGGAGGCTGGGATAACAATAGATAAGTATTGTTTCTTATTTCACTAATTTTTGCTTGGTATTGAGGGTTGATAGTCCCTCGATCCTTTGTTAGGGTTATATCCCTAGTTTTTAAAAAAAAGAAAAAAACGGAACAACACACTACAAGAAGGGGATTTTCTTTTCCTTCCTTCCAGGTGTGCGTTCCAACAAAAATGTGTTGAAGCTTTTTCTCTCTAATTTTTTGATTTGATTAACGTGTGGGAGATTAGTAGGTTTTTGATTTTGGTGAGGATTGTGGTGGCAGCACCCGGGAGTAGCCACAAGAACCACAGGCCTTAAACAGGAGCAGCCATGGTGATCGTAGCTATCCCTGACGCCTGCATGACCCCATATGCTGCCTCAGCCCAGCCCCACAGTTTCACTTTTCTTTTTAAATTCTGCCGCCACTGCCCAGGACTGACCCGGGCCCACCACAGCCGCAGACAGCCCCAATTGCAATCCGAAGCTGTCCTGCTGCATGAGTACAGCCGGCCCTGGCAAAGCCATACTAGGATTTCTGGCACTTCCCTGCAATCTATAAATTGGCACACCTCCCTCATTATTATTAATGTTGGCTACACCTCACCCTCCTTTTTCCCAGAACTCCTTTGTGAACTCTTTTCACGTGATGCTGGTATTTCTCCTTCAAATACAATGTTGTAAGAAAATTGTTATGAAAGGGAAAATGCATAGCCGGAATAAAAATAACTACTTAGCAGTAAATACTTAGCATCATTCAAACAGGCTGTGATAGTCCAAAAGAATCTGATTCTGGTCATCTCATTATCAACAACATAAACATTCTCCAGTACTAGGCATATAGGTGAACTAATATAAAACCCTACAAAAGTCACCGATCTACAAGGCTAAATCTACCATACCATACCAGCATAAACTTCCAAAACCCATACGAGGGAGGAGTGGCCTAGTGGTTGGGGTAAGGTACCACAGGCCAGAAGGTCAGTGGTTCATATCCCACAAGAGGACAGCAACCTTGGGCCAGAAGGGGTTTCTAGTCCCACAGGTGCTCCTTGTGGTCTTGGGCAAGCCACTTAACCCTCCATTGCCCATGTTCCCTGTAAGTATTAGTATATGTGTCTCATATCCTCTTGTGTTAAATGTATCCCCCAACTGCCTTGATCCAGTGAAAAGCAGGATATAAATACAGCTAAATAAATAAAATAAAATAAACAAGGGGCCTACTGAGAAAAAAGCAGCACTATAAATGCTGCAGGGGGCTCTAGAACATCCATGCACCTATCTGAAAAGCTGAACAAGTCAAATTACCACAGTAGATCCCTACATACAAACTCCATGTTAACAGAGCATTTGGCCTCAGAACACAGACCCTCACCAAGTACAGAATATATGATTACAACCTAGAGTAAAAATAAAAATATGTAGATAAAAAAATTAAATTGAAATCCCAAGAAGCCAGACTCCACATGCAGTGCAGCATCAGATAAATAAGAGATGCAGTTCTCCATACTGTGTAAAATAGAAAGGTAGTGCAACGTCAAATCACTAATTTGAAAATAAAATTATTTTTTCTACTTTTGTTGTCTGACCATTTTATTATCTGATCATGCTGGTCCTGATCTGAGGCTTTTGCTTTCCTGTCTTCTCTTAGCTCTCTTTCTAAAGTCTATAGTCTATCTGCCATTTCTTGTCTCTTGTTTTCTTCACTTCCTTCCATCAGCCTATTTCCAGTCTCAGTAACCCTTCCCAGTATCAGCCCTCTTTCCAGTCCTCCCCTCCCAGTAGCTTCCAATGTCAATCTCCTTGCATTCTCAGGACTGCCACTGGTGTTCATTCTCTTCCAGTCCTCCTCCTACCCCACTGTCCAGCCCCTTCTAGTCCAAATACCATCCCAGGTATCAGCTCATTCCAGTCCCAGTACCACTTCCCCCTGTGTCAGCTCCCTGCCAGACACTCTACCCTTTGTCAATCCCCCTTCCAGTGCCATCCCCATGTGTCAGATCCCTTCCAGTCCCAGTTCCCCCTCCCTTCCAGCATCACCCCCCATTACCCAGCCACCTACCCGTCCCATCTCCAAGTGTCAGCTCCCTTCCAGTCCCCCTCCAGTACCATCCTCAGGTATCAGCTCCCTTCCAGCACCCTCCTTCCCCCCATGTCAGCTCCTTCCAGTCCCCACCTTCCCCCATGTCAGCTTCCTTCCTGCCACCTGCTTCCCCCCCTATCAGCTCCATTCTTGCCACCTCCTTCCCCCACCTGTGTCAGCTCCCTTCCTGTCCCCATCTTCCCCCCAGTGTCAGCTCCCAGCCCCCTCTTTCCCACCAGGGTCAGCTCTCTTCCTGCCACCTCCTCCCCACTGTGTCAGCTCCCTTCTAGCCCCCTCCTTCCCCCCATGTCAGCTCCCTTCCTGCCACCTCCTTCCCCCCATGCCAAGTCCTTTCCTGCCACGTCCTTCCCCTGGCAGCCATGGCTCCTGTGTCTTACAGAGCCGTGACTGTGATAGCGATAATAATTTAAAAGGAAAGCAAAAGCTGTGTGGAGCCTTCTGGTCTCTGTTATGGACCCCCTGCTGCTGTATCCTGCTCTCTATAGCGTAACTTCCTTTTGGGGGGATGCAACAGCAGGGGTTCCATAGCAGAGGCCATAAGGCTCAAGCACCGGTTTTGCTTTTCTTTTAAATTATTATTGCTATCCCAGCTGTGGCTCTGTAAGACGCAGGAGCCATGGATGAATCAGAGGAAAGGGTGAAGCTGTGGGGAGGACAAGGAGAGAGATGAAAAGCTGTTTTTCTGCTCTGGCTGCTCTCGGTCCCATGGCCAGAGCAAAAAAACAGCTTTTCAATGGCCGGTTTTAGCTCTCTGCTGGCAGCCGGCCTGTCCATATAAAAACTGGCCAGGCTGGCTGAATACCAGTCGGTTGGCAACCCTATTAGGGATGGACCCTTACCAAGTACACAAAACCCAGAACTAACATTGCAGTTCCCCAAAGGATTTATAATATTGCTGAGCAAGAAATGCATGCCCTTTTTGTGCCTATGGCCTATAAGTGCACTCATTCTGCTGCTCCGCATTACCTTTCCTCTCTTATCTCTCCCTAAACCACTCCCCAGGAACTCTGCTCTTCTGTCAGATTGCTTCTATCTGTGCCTTTCTCTTCTACTGCCAAATCCAGACTTCACTCCTTTCACCTTGCTGCTCTTTATGCCTGGAACAAACTATCTGAGTCTGTATGTCAGGCACCTTCTCTGGTCCCTCTCAAATCAAGGCTGAGCGCTCACCTCTTTGTGGTGCTGTTGGATCTGATCTGCCTAAGTTCCTTTGTGTTTCATTCCCATTCCCATTGGATATATCCTGTCCATAGCTGCTATGTTCTTAGTCTGACTAGATTGTAAGCTTTGATGAGCAGGGACCAGTTTTTACATGTATCTGTGCAGCGCTGCATCCGCCTTGTAGTGTTATAAAAATGATCAGTAGAGGTAGAAGTAGTAGTAGTAGGGCCTTCTAGCTATTGTATCTGAGACCCACCAATCTGGGTACTGGCATTTCTCACAACAGCTACACCTGTCCCATTGTGGCATACGTTGGTCTGAATACATCTGCTATCTGTGGGGCAACCCTGTCTGCCTTTCCACAGTCTGCTCTGTACCACTGCTCTCCTGGTCAGGCCTATGTGTGCATAGGAGGGGAGATCCCTGTGCCATCACACCAAGTAGCCAGACTCCAGATATATCAACACTCTAGCAGCTTTCATAGATACTGGCATGGGTAGGGATTGTAGTCCACATGGTACAATCCGGGAATATTAGCACAACATCAGTCATGTCATCTGGTAGGAGTGGCCTAGTGGTTGGGGCAAGGTACCTCAGGCTGGAAGGTCAAGGGTTCAAATCCCAGTAGAGGACATCAACCTCGGGTCAGAAGGACTGGGGTTTCTAGTCCCACAGGTGCTCCTTGTGGTCTTGGGCAAGCCACTTAACCCTCCATTGCCCATGTTCCCTGCAAAATAGTTATCTCAAAGTTATAATTCCCTGTTCAATGTAATTTCAGTTTGTTCAATGTAAACCACCTTGATATCATGAAAGGTGACATATAAGAAATGTTAAATAAAAATATATAAATAAAATGTCTCCCATTGCCCGGTACAGCAGATGTATGACTGCCAACAATATCTGATCTTATTAGAGTACCCTATGAAAAATAATCCAGAAGGAATTTGCATAGGTTCCCTATGGCTAAATATCAAAACATATCCCTGTCAATAATAAGGGACCATCAGAATAAAAACATTCAGCAGTGCAAACAGCACTAATACATGCTTAGTAGCAACACCATTGGTCTCACAAAATGTGCATTATGGGCATGCACTAATTCTCTTTTCACTGTTGAATGCTCTTATTCTGAGGTCTCATTATCGACAGGGATATATTTTGACATTTAGCTATAATGAACCCTCTCTGATTTTGACTGCATAGTCACACTGGCACTTGATGATGCTGCGGTCATCCATACGGTCCAGGTATTGTCTACACTTTCATGCCCCCCCCCCCTGAATTGCAGATGAGCACACCAGATCCCCCCATGCATCCCTCAAACCACACACACACACACACCCATAACAACTACAGTGCATTGCAAAAGTATTCATCCCCTCTGTGTTTGTCCTGTTTTGTCGCATTTCAACCTGGAATTAAAATGGAGTTTTGAGGGTTAGCACCATGTGATATACACAACATGCCTGCGACTTTGAAACTGTAAAATATTCTTTATTGTGACACAAACAATAATTAAGACAAAAAAATGAAAGCAGGAGTGTGCATATGTATTCACCCTCCAAAGTCAATACATTGTAGAGACACCTTTTGCTGCGATTACAGCTGCAAGTCTCTTGGGGTATGTCTCTATTAGCTTAGCACATCTAGCCACTGGGATTTTCAACCATTCCTTAAGGCAAAACTGCTCCAACTCCTTCAAATTAGATGGGTTGTGTTGGTGTACAGCAATCTTCAAGTAATGCCATAGATTCTCAATTGGATTGAGGTCTGGGCTTGACTAGGCCATTCCAAGACATTTAAATGTTTCCCTTTAAACCAGCTTTAGCAGTATGTTTATAGTCAGTGTCCTGCTGGAAGGTGAACCTTCGTCCCAGTCTAAAATCTCTAGCAGACTAAAATATGTTTTCCTCAAAAATTACCCTATATTTAGTGCCATCCATCATTCCTTCAAAACGGAACAGTTTTCCTGTCCCTGCCAATGAAAACATCCCCATATGATGCTGCCACCACCATGTTTCACTGTGGGAATGGTGTTCTTGGGGTGATGGGAAGTGTTGGGTTTGTGCCACACATGGTGTTTCCCATGATGGCCAAAATGTTCAATTTTCATCTCATCTGACAAGAGAACCTTCTTCCATGTGTTTGTGGGGTTTGCCACATGCTGTTGTGTAAACTCCTAACGTGTTTTCTTCTTTCTTTCTTTAAGCAATGGCTTTTTTCTGGTCACTCTTCCATAAAGCCCCACTGTGGAGTATATGGCTTAAAGTGGTCCTATGGATAGATACTCCCTTCTCTGCTGTGGATCTTTGCAACTCCTTCAGTGTTATCCTTGGTATCTTTGTAGCATCTCTGATTAACATAGAAACATAGAAATATGATGACAGAAAAAGACCACACGGCCTATCTAGTCTGTCCTTCCATATCAAAAACTACAACAGTCCCCTTTTTACCTTTAGAGATCCTCTGTGTTTGTCCCATGCTTTTTTGAATTCAGTTACTGTCCTCATCTCTACCACCTCCACTGGGAGACTATTCCATGGATCCACTACTCTTTCCGTAAAGAAATATTTCCGCATATCACTCCTGAATCTATCTCCCTTCACCCTCATCCCATGTCCCCTCGTAGCAGAACTTGCTTTCAATTGAAAGAGGCTCTCTCCCTGAACATTTATGCCACGGAGGTATTTAAACATCTCAATCATATCACCTCTATCATATATTTTGCATCCACAGAACCCCCTTCAACAGTGGGTGCAGAGCAGAACCAGGACATTCACCCACAGAACTCAATATCTTTTAAAAAAAATATATGATTCTGATCATCTCACTAGCAATAACAAACATTCTCCAGTACCAGGCATATTGTGAACTAATACAAAACCCTACAACAAAGTCACTGAGTATCTATAGAGCAAATCTACCATACCATACCATATCAGTACCAACTTCCAAAACTCACATAAGGAGCCCACCAAAAAAACCATCATTGTAAATACTACAGTGGGCCCTGGAACATCCATACATCTGTTTCAAAAGCTGAACAAGTCAAATTACTACAGTACAGTATAGATCTTTATGTACAAACTCCATGTTAACAGAATACCTGGGCTCAGTCACACACTCAGAACACAGACCCTCACCAAGTACAGAATAAGTCACAATCTAAAGTAAAAATAAAAATATGTAGACAAAATTTAAACTGAAACCCCAAGAAGCCAGACTCCTCAAGCTGTGCAACATCAGATAAATAAGATTTGCAGTTCCCCCATACAGTGTAAAATATAAAGATAACACAAAGTCCAACCACTAAAATGAAATAAAATTATTTTTTCTACCTTTGCTGTCTTACCATTTTATTCTCTGATCATGCTGGTCCCAATATGAGGCTTCTGCTTTCATGTCTTTCTTAGCTCTCTTTCTGTGCCATTTCTTATCTCTTCTTTTGTTTTCTTCACTTCTTTCCATCAGCCTATTTCCAGTCCCAGTAACCCTTCCCAGTATCAGCCCCTTTCCAGTCCCCCTCCTTCCCCACTGTCCAGTCCCTTTTAGACCAAATATCATGGAAGCCCCTCTCAGCATCCACTCTCTTCCAGTTCCATTCTCCCATCCCCTCACATCTGCCCATTTGTAGCCCTAGCCCCCAGTTTTCTTCCAGGTCCAGCAGCTCTATCCTCCCCCTCCCCGCCATCAGCCCATTTCCAGTTCTAGCCCCCCTGATGAGCCCATTTCCAATGCTAGCCCCCCTCAGCCCATTACCAGTCCCAGCTCCCACTTGATCAGCCCATTCCCAGTCCCAATCTCCCCATTTCCAGTCCTAGCCCCCCCCCAATTAGCCCATCTCCAATGCTAGCCCCCATCAGTCCATTACCAGTTCTACCCCCCCATCAGCCCATTATCAGTGCTAGCTTCCCCTAATCAGGTCATTACCAGTCCTAGCCCCCTCACCCCGATTGGCCATTTCCAGTGCTAGTCCCCCCTCAGCCTGTTCCCCCCCTAATCATCCCATTACTAGTCCTAGCCCCCACTCGATCAGCCCATTCCCAGTCCTAGCTTTCCCTAATCAACCCATTACCAGTGCTAGTCCCCCTAAAATTAGCCCATTACTAGTCCTAGCCCCCCAATCTGCCCATTTCCAGTGCTAGTCCCCCCACAATCTGCCCATTTCCAGTGCTAGCCCCCTCCCAATCTGCTCATTTCCAGTGCTAGCCCCCCTCTCAATCTGCCCATTTCCAGTGCCAGCCCCCCCCATTTTCCCTTCCAGTGCCAGCCCCCCTCCCAATCTGCCCATTTCCAGTGCCAGTCCACCCTCCAAATCTGCCCATTTCCAGTGCTCATTTCAGGTCCTAGCTGCCCCCTCACCCCCACGGGAGGCCTTGTACGCCTGGCGGTCGGCAGCCCCGGCTCTGCGGCGCCGCGGAAAAGAACTGCCTTTCCTTTCTTTCCCGCAGCTCTGTTAAAAGTTGAGCCCGGGGCTGCTGACCGCCAGGCATGCAGGGCCTCCCATGGGGGCGAGGGGGTGGTGGCAGGGGGTTTAATCTGCTGCTGGGCTGACAATGCGGCCATCTGCCAGTCGTGCAGTGCAGGGCCTCCCATGGGGGCAAAGGGGGGGGTCGGTGGCAGAGGTTGAATCTGCCGCTGCTGATCGGCAGCAGCTTTTTCCCTTTTTTGTTCAGTTTAAAAGCAGAGTGAGGTGGGTGTTTTGGGGGCATTTGTTGTCACCCCCAAAACTTTGCCGAGGTGACCGCCTCATTCTGCCTCATTATAGAGCCACCCCTGTATACAAGGTATTTTGTTCTCATGTCACTTCACCAATTTGGACTATATTGTTAGGTCCATTACCTAACATCCAAATGAACTTCCATTTTCATTCCAGGTTGCACATAATGTGACAAAATAGAACAAAAACCAAGGGAATGAATACTTTTGCAAGGCACTGTATGACATTACATAATAGCATGGGTTACTAGGACTAAATATCTGATCTCTGTTTCTCACCCAAATATGAATGATTTCCTAGCTCATGCCCATACTATCCCTACATCAGCAGTCCCATTTTTCAGAACATGGGAATTTTTAGGGTCCCCTAGATTGGCTCCTTTAGCACAAAATGCACTTTCAAGAATAGCCAGAATAAACACTATTACTCTTCTTAATAATTCTGTAAGGGTGTTTATTAATGTGTCTAGACCTTACAACATTCCCTCACCTCTCCTTTCTGTACCTTCAAACTGTATCTTGTGTTTTTCCAGACTGCAGTCACACCAGTTCAGAACATACGTGCCACAACCATGGGGCTCATTGCAGAGAAGAGCAGAATTTTTTTCTAAGTCCTGGCCTTATTCTACATTTCAGCAGGAATAACGTGGACATTTCCGGAAAACACTTAATACGTACACGGGCCTTTCCTGAATACACCTTATACATCTCCGCAGCTGACCACACCTCCATTCCACCCCTTCTGGGCACATTCTGAGATCCTCGTGCTAGCCCCGTGGACGTGCATTACAGCAGTATTTCAGAATATGGTCAGGGATGTTTCTGGTACATAAACATCCCTGCCACACGTACAAACCCCTTATTCGTGTTCTGGACTGACACCCCCCACTCCCCCAAGGGAATGAAAGGTCCTTGCCTGGCATTCGGCACTATGGATTCCACTGCTTACATCAGTTTATGGCTAATGAGAGATCTGCCATGGGGAGTTTCTAAAAATTCCTCCAGAACTTTCTGCCATAATTCTAGTCTGGACACCGGATCCCTTGAAGTAGTATTAATAGTCCCTTTATTCCAGTAGACCAGTTTTAATGTAATAAGCAGTACAAACATTGCAGAAAGAGGAAATGGCTCTTTAAATCATTAGGGCTGCTTCTAGTCCTGCAGCAACAAACATTATAGAAAAGAAGAAATGCCTCTTCAGATGAGCAGGGCTGTGTTTAATCCTGAACACAAGCATTGCAGAAAAGTGGAAATGACTTTTTACTGCCCTCCTTTTATTCACCTTTTGTGGCTAATTGTGGGGGGAGGGGGGTGCTGAGCAGCCTGACCTGAGAAGTCACATGATCTGACTGCTCCATAAGTGCAAGACCTACAGTATATAGATTTTATTCTCCAAAACATGCAGATTGTGATTTAGGAAATGACCTTATAAACGGAGGCACCGTCTTCTCTGGTGTAAAGCAGCACAAAGCAGATTCCCTACACCAGATAAGATGAGAGAACAGGCACAACCATGGATCTTATGCTTGCAATGCAATGTGTGCCTTTGAGTCAGTCCTGACTCCTGACTTTTCTTGGCAGTGTCACTGGAAGTAGATTGCCAGGCCTTTCTTCTGAGGCAATGGAGGATTAAGTGACTTGCCCAAGGCCATAAGGAGTGCTAGTGGGAATCAAACCCTGGTTGTTTGGTTACCAAGCCAGTGTTCTAACCATTTCAGATCTAGGGAGGTGCATTCACTTAAGGAGCTGATGAGTTCTCAGCTGGAGGCAACTAAAGCAATTCAGAAAGAGCTTCAGAATCTCATGTCCCAAATTGCTGCACTATGACAGCACCTTAAAAGCTTGCATGGAGAAGATGGCACAACAAGTGGACAGAAACTCTGAAATTATTCATAAATTGCAATGGGACAGAGAGGATCTCCCTAACAGGAACAGGCGTAAAAGCATTTGTATCGCTAGAATACCTGATCGGATTCTTGGAGGACCTCCATCCACAATGTTTGGGCCTTAACTTTACTGTGCCACTGGAGATCGAAAGGGCCCACCAAATTCCTTCTCAACTGCTGCTGAATGACAGGCATCCGAGGCTCACTGTGGCTAAGCTGCTTTGGTACTCTCATGTTTTGCAGGCACTATTGGCTGCTAAGGAGAATTCTTCCATCCAATATCAAGGATGATGAGCACTGGTGGTTCCGGACTTAGCAAAAACCACTGCAATGAGGTGCAAATAATTTCTTGCATTAAGACAGCCTCTCAAAGACATGTGGATCAATACTTTACAGCAAAGGTCAGCCTTTTTAAAGTGACTGACCACCACAGCTGAAACTGAAATCGGCTATTCAGTGCCGGAGCCTATCTGCTGTCCAATGATGAATATCCAGTTTTGCTGTTGACTGGAATTAATATCAGGTTAGTGGAGATATTTAACTGCTGACAGGATAGCAAGATCTGCATAAAGTAGGACAGCTATTGACCTGTTTTAACTTTATATGGTTTGCCAAGCTGGTTAGTGGCTGAATATTGCTGCTAACCAGCTCGTCGGATATGTATACATTTTTGATTAAAGCTTATTCCTTATTTATCTCCTGAGAGTACGAGTGTACGCAGGTCCACTGATGCTATTATGATTTTATTTGAACATGTGATCAGGATTATAGAATCAGTTTGCAGAATAATACATAATAAAGCACAAGACAAAATAAGAAAAATTGCAAGAATAGTAGATAAAAAACAAATTGCCCATTACAAAGGTATTATAATAACTCAGTTAAAAGCAAGCTGAAAAAGATATGCCTTAACAGCCTTACAAAAATCAAAATAATCATGAATATTGTGGGCAGCAGACAGCAGAGCATTCCATAGCTTGGTCCTAATAACCCAAAAAACCCTGGAATGTATAGTCACATTGCATACCTTGGTGACAGGTGATCTTAAAGCTCAAGATAGAACATAAAGAGCCAGCGGGGTAGCGCAGTGTTGTTGCTGCTTTACTGTTCCGTAATGGTTTGCTGTATTGAGGAAGTTAAGCATTATAGAACCAATAGAAACATAGAAACATGATGGCAGAAAAAGACCACATGGCCTATCTAGTCTGCCCTTTCATATCAACTACAATAGTCCCCTTTTTATCTTTAGAGATCTTCTGTGTTTGTCCCATGCTTTTTTGAATTCAGATACTGTCCTCGTCTCTACCACATTTACTGGGAGACTATTCCACGAATCTAACACTCTTCCAGAAATAAATATTTCTGCATATTACTCCTGAGTCTATCCCCTTTCACTCTCATCCTGTGTTCCCTTGTAGCAGAGCTTGCCTTCAATTGAAAGAGACTCTCCTCATGTGCTTTGATGCCATGGAGGTATTTAAACATCTCTATCATATTTCCTCTATCCCGCCTTTCCTCTAAAGTATATATATTAAGATTTTTAAGTCTGCCCTCATATGCTTTATAATGAAGACCACTAACCATTTTAGTAGCCATCCTCTGCACCAACTCCAACCTTTTTATATCCTTTTTAAGGTGCGATTTCCAAAATTGCACAAAATACTCCAAATGAGGTCGCACCAGAGACTTATACAGAGGAAATATCACCTCCTTTTTTCTGCTGGTCATTCCTCTCCCTATGCACCCAAGCATCTTTCTGGCTTTTGCCGTCAGCTTAGCTACTTTAAGATCATCAGAGACAATCACCCCCAGTTCCCGCTCTTCTTTTGTGGACAGAAGTACTTCACCCCTTATAATGTACCACTCCTTTGTATTTTTGCAGCCCAGATGCATGACCCTGCATTTTTTAGCATTAAATCTCAGCTGCCAAATTCTAGACCATTCTTCAAGCTTAGCTAGATCCATCCTCAGTCATCATCCACTCTGTCCTGGATGTCTACTGTATTGCAGATTTTGGTGTCATCTGCAAAGAGGCAAACCTTACCCAACAGCCTTTCTGCAATATCACTAACAAAGATCTTAAAAAGAATTGGACAAAGGACAGATCCCTGCAGCACACCACTAGTAACCTCCTTCTTCTCAGAGTGAGCTCCGTTTACCTGTTGCTTTGCCTCCTCCCACTCAACCAATTTCTAACACAGTCAGTAACTTTAGGGTCCATCCCTAGAGTGCTCAGTTTGTTTATAAATCGCCTGTGCAGAATAGTATCAAAGGCTTTACTGAAATCTAAGTACACCACATCAGTCCAACTCCCTAGTCACCCAGTCAAAGAAATCAATCAGATTTGTCTAACAAGACCTGCCTCTGGTCAACCCATGCTGCCTCGGATCCTGCAATCCATTGGACTCGAAACCTCACTATTCTCTCTTTTAGCAGTGTTTCCAATAATTTACTCACCACAGATGTTAGACCAATTAGCCTGTAGGTTTTGACCTCATCCTTACTTCTGCTTTTGTGTAAAGGGGCCACAGGTGCCTTTCTCCAGTCCTCTGGAACCACCCCCAACTCTAAAGAAACATTGAAAGGTCAGTGAGTGGAGTCACTAGAATGTCCCCAAGTTCCTTCAATATTCTCTGATATATCCCATCCTGTCCCATCGCTTTGTCTACTTTTAGTCTAGCTAGTTCCTCACAAACACAGTCTTCTGAAATCCATTTGAGCTCCCCGTCACTTCTGTTCCCATTTGTATGGTTGAGCCACTAATAAATAATTATATGTATTTTGTATATGAGCCTACGTCCAGATCACTACTGTATTACTGTAATATCCTTGAACATCAGTGGGTTAAATTACCAGTGAAGCAGAAGAAAACTTTCAATTATCTGAAACAATTAGGGGCTGATATTTTGTTTTTAAAAGAAACTCACCTGTCCTCAGTTTGTGAGAAGCTTAGAGTAGATTAGATGCCAAAACACATAGTTTCTCCTGCCATTTACAAGAAAGGTGGTTTCAATCATGTTCAGAAAAACACTCCAGGTTCAGATCCTGATTCAATCTCAGATGCGAGGGTAATTGGGTTTGCATAATTGTAATAAAGGCAGAAGTGATAATAACACAGGTACACTAAAAAAATTTTTTTTAAACTGCCTCTAATGTTTCAATTGATTTTTACGTTTTTTGGTGCGCTGAATCCAAATCTGGTAACCAATTTGCTCCATCACGTACAGATTCTTTGCTACACTGGGTTAGCAGTTTGAGGTGAACGTTTCAGATTGAGTGCGATCGAGATAAATGTTTCTTGGATGAATTCTTTATACTAATTGTTTAGTAGTTATTCAAATAAGAATAAAGAAAATTGTAACAAGGCAGCACATAAGAATAGAGTAATGTCAACAAAACACACTGTGATGGTAGCAAAATTGTCTGCACTTAAAACAGCCACATACATGTGCACAAACATTGAGCATATAAGAGCGAGGTTAGACACAAAGCAAAGCAAAGAAATGTGCAAAAAATGTTGTACAGGTATGTATGTAAGAATAGAAAACGCAAACCGCACCATTGCAATACATGAAGACAAACACCCGATGGTGTGAAAATAAAATTCTAATAAATGAGATCCGACACTGTGGTAATAACTAGCAAATTTTTATTTCAAAGTTTAGTAAAAACACGATATTTGTCAACACAGTTTAGATTTTAAAGTCATTCTTGGGTCAATCAATCTCCTGGTGGGCCAGTTTCTTCTTCCCCCGAATGCTTCTCTTGGTGCGCTACTTGGCGTATTTTTCATCTGGGGTTTCCCGCAGCAGCAACCAGCAGAAATCAGCCATCATAGTGGTGTTCCATCTTCCTTGGTACCTTCTCTCTGCGTCCTTGATGTCCTGGTGAAACCTTTCACCTTGTTCTTCACTGTACGCCCCCAAGTTTTCGGGAAAGTAGTTCACATGGGAGTGCAAGAAATGGACTTTCAGGCTCATGTTACAGCCTTGTTCTTTGAAGGCATTGAGCATCCTGGCAACAATATCCTTATAGTTCTCATCCCGCCTGTTCCCCAAGAATTTGAGAACAACATCCTTGAAGGAATCCCAGGCTTCTTTTTCCTTCTCAGACATCGTTTCAGCGAATGCTCCATCTGAAATGAGTTTCCTTATATCAGGACCAACAGACACTCCTTTCTTTAGCTTTGCTTCAGAAAGTCGGGGGAACTTTGAGCAAAGGTACCGAAAGCACTCACCATCTTTTGGAAGGGACTTGATGAATTGCTTAATGAGACCCAACTTAATGTGGAGAGGTGGTAATAGAATTTTATCACGAGGTACCAAGCTCTCATGAAGAACATTTTTCTCAGCGGGTCTCAAATACTCCCGAATTGGCCAGTCTTTTTTCCCCCAGTGTAGGTCGCGGGCCCGGCTATCCCACAAGCAAAGGAAGCAGGGATATTTGGTGAAACCGGATTGCTGCCCTAATAGCATGGATAGAATTTTAAAGTCTCCACAAATCATCCACTTATGCTCATCATAACGAATCTTCTGAAGAATCAGGGCCAAATTCTCGTATTTTTCTTGGAGAATAACAGAGTGAGCAATAGGAACTGAAGCGAATGTGTTGCCATTATGAAGAAGAACACCTTTTATGCTGTCTTTTGACGAATCAATGAACAGCCGCCATTCAGCAGGATCATACTTGAGTTTAAACTTTTCCATCACTCCGTATATATCGTTGCAAAATACCAAATCTTCCTCTTTGCTGAAATACTTCAAAAATTGTGTCTCGCGGTTGCGGTACCAATAAAAAGTTGTTCCTGGTGACAATAGATTTTTCTGTTTAAGCCGAGAACCTAGCAGTTGGGCAGCATCTTTTGGGAGTCCTAAATCCCGGACTAAATCATTCAATTCAGCTTGAGAGAAAAGTTCAGGTTTCGGATCTGGTTCAGTTTCAAACTCGGAAGTACTGGACTCATCGGGAAAAACCATCTGATGAGTCTCATCATGATCAGAACCGTCCACACAAATATGATCCAAAGATTTTGGTGGTTCAGGCACAGGTACTTCGTTGCTATGAGGCATAGGCCTAATTGCTGAGGGAAGGTTGGGGTAACTTATTACGTTCTTATTTTTTAAGTTGTATCCCTTCACAATGCAAGAGCAAAAATAGCAGTCACTGCTGTGGTCTCTTTGTTCACGCCACATCATAGGTATTCCGAAACGAAATGCTTGTTTTTTACCTTTCATCCATAAGCGTAGATCTTCCTCACATGTCTTGCACACTTTGTGAGGAGCCCACGGTTTGTCTTCATCGCCTAACTTCAAACCGAAATAGGCAAAATATACTTTTTTAATAAATGCAGAAATGTTCCTCTGCCGCTTTTTCACAGTATATTCCCCACAAATAAAACAAAAACTGTCCGGAGAGTTGACGCAACCTCTGGCTCTGTGAGCCATCACAAATACACAGCACTGCAAACTACAACTGTAGTGAACCACTTCGGAATAAAGCTGGATTACGACTGAGCAAACAAAAGGTAATAATGAACTTGCAAGAAACTGAAATTTGACAGGAACGTTCATGTCGCAACCACCGTGTTTGAGCGAGCGAACGAGGCGAGGCGAACAGGAAAGAACATGCGCCAGCGCGAGTACTGGATTTAGCCCCCCGCCTCCCAATTGTCCTGTTAATGTATAAAATGAATACAAAACACTCTAAAATATCATGAGGGAGTGTTTCTAGTTAGTTAACCATTACAACCTCTATTTTGGGCCAAGAAAATAAACTGCAGTCGGCTAAAAAGAAATTATGTGAACATTCCTTATATGGGTAAGAAATCTAACTTTGCAAGAAAACGTGACGTGATGGAACATTTTGGCTATTTTTCTTGGATTCAGCACCCCAAAATCTATAGGAATCAGTTGCAAAACTGGAGGCAGTTTTTTGGTAGTGTACCTGTGTAATGGGTGACTTTAATCTACCAGATGTGGACTGGAGTATCCCGTCTACAAATCTGGAAAGAAGTAAAAAGTTTGTGGATGCCAGGTACAACAGATTGGCCATATGATTGGTGGGCCTAAGCTCCTCCCCAATCTCCACCCGACTCTGCCCAAAGCTCCGCCTCTAGCCCCTAGAGCCTACCCCTTCTGTTCTGCTCTCAGGGATCTGTTTTCCCATGGGCAGAAGAGAAGGAGGATAGCGGCAAAGACTCCTTCTGTCTGCCCCAATCTCCTGTGGGCAGACAGAAAAAGTCTTTGACTCAATTGTGGCCATTTCCTTCTCTTCTGCCTGCAGGAGATCGAATCCCCATGGGCAGACAACTGCATGGAAAATGCGATTGTGGCCTTCTCCTCCTGTTCTGCCCACGGGATCCAATCTCCAGTGGGCAGACAGAAGGAGGGCTTTCTTCCCTTCTGCCCACAAGAGATGGGGCAGAAATGGAGGAGAAAGCTGTGATTGCAGCCTCCATGCGGTTTGCTGGCACCTGGCAGGCAAAATTGTGGTGGGGCCAGGGCCCGTGTGTCCCACCCCTTTCCGACAGGTATAGTAGATGCCTTTCAAAAAGCATTGCTCAGACAAATGTCAATGGAATCCATCAGGTAAGGATTAATGCTGAATCCAGTACTCACCAATGAAGATAGTGTGTCTAATATCTGGATGGGGGCCCTTTTGAACAACAGGGATCACCACATTGTGTGGTTTGAGGTGAAAGCCAAGGCAGAGTCCAATCACAGCAAACTTAAAGTCCTAAATTTCAAAAATGCTGACTTCAGTAAAATGGGAAAGTACCTGAAGGAGGAGCTGACAGGCTGGGAGGAGATAAAGGAAGTGAAAGGGCAGTGGACTAAACTTAAAGAGATTATAAAAGGGGCAACAAATCTATATGTAAGGAAAATAAACAAAAACAAGAGGAAAAGAAAACCCATATGATTTTTCAAAGAAGTATCTGCAAAAATAAAGGCAAAATACACAGCTTTTACAACATTCAGAAGATCACAAAAAGAGGAACATAAAAAAAATTCAGGATAGGGCTGAAAGAGACAAAGAGAGATAAGGATGTCAAAGGCTGATGGCTAAAGATGTGAAGCAAGAAGACAAAACTTTTTTTCAGGCAGAAGAGGAAAACCAGAGGTAAAATTGCAAGACTCAAAATGCTGAGGACAGAGTCATGGAAAGTGACATGGAAAAAAACAAAAATGTGAAACAAATATTTCTGTTTTGTATTGTCACACGCTTGCTACCATAGTCCTTATTACGCGGTCGCCTAGGCGTGTGGTGCAAGCTGCCTTTATAAAGAAAACTCTGTAGCCGTGTGTTTAAGGCAAAATTATAATGATGAGGTTTTATTCCCTTTCCCGTGTGGATTTCTGTTTTTCTCATACAGCAAACAAAGGATTAAACAAACTGTTTCTTCACAGCAAAATAACCAAAAATGCACCTTCTTTCAAAAACAGGTACAACAAAGCTCTTGCTTCCTTGATTAACATAAAGAGGTAATCTCATCCGAGATACAGAGCGTGCAATCCATTGGGCTATAATCAATGTCCTGATTAGTGCTCTCCCATTGCATCTGCTCAGCGTCTAAACTTGTAAGTGGGTAACACTTTCCACATTTATCATTTACAGAACTCTCTTGCGAGGCAGCAGCTCTTGGGGCAAGGAACCGTTCTGTATAAGGGAAGTCCTGGGGACCTGTACTGGAGCCTATTTCTCTGAGGCTTCCCCTTTCCCTCCACCAAGGGTTTTCCTTCCAACAATTAGCCTTTGCTTTTCTAGCCGAGCCCACCTCTTGCCCTCTGGAGAAATTGGTGTACTTAGCTTTGTTTCTTGAATAACCAGCTTCCACTCCTTCCTCTCTTAACCAGGCACCTTTACTTGGGCTGTAGCCTGCTTTGCCATGAGAGTTCCTCTCAGCACTCGTCTGGTCTGGGCTGTGGTAACCTCCAGGAAAGGCTTCCCCTCTGCTGTTCCTTACTGCAGGGACACACCCGATGCTTCCTGGTCCCAGCAAGCTCTCCTGCTTGTGACCTCTGCCCTCCAGCTGCTTACTCACTCTCCTTGGGACGATGCCCCCTCAGGCTTGGGAGACCTGTGCACGAGCACCTCCCTTCACTGCTCCTCCCTTGCCTTCCAATGCACCTCCCTTGCCTGCTCCTCCTCCTACTGGGATTTCCCAGCCACTTTTATCCTCCTGGCTCCTGCACGTTGTACGTGCTTCCTGGCCCAGGTGGACGTGATTCCAGTGTAGGGAAAGTTTGTTCTACTATTTTCTGGAACCTTACAACCTGAAAATGCTTTCTGCCTGGGTGACTGTAAGGTAAGCTCTTCCTTTTCTCCTGTGTCCATGGGCTCTGTGCTGGCCACTGTATCACAGTATTCACGAAAGAAAGTCCTGGAGAAAGACCACATATGATTGACAAATATACAACTGGGAATGGAGTACATATGACACCATTCATGGAAAAAGATGTTTTTGAACATGTGTTGTTGAAAAACTGAAAGTGTACAAGGCTATGGGACCAGATGGGATACATCCCAGGATGCTGAGTGAGCTCAGAGAGGTTCTGGCAGGGTCTTTAAAGAATATGGTTAATAGATACATAGAGATGAGGAAGGTTCCTCAGGATTGGAGAATGGCTGATATGGTACCTCTTCACAAAAATGGTAATAGGGAAGAGGTGGCAATCTATAGGCTAGCAAGCCTTACCTCAGCAGTAGGAAAAGTAATAGAGGTGCTACTAAAAGAAAGAACAGTGAATTTTCTAGAATCAAATGGGTGTTTTGATCCGAGACAACATGATTTTATCAAAGGACAATCATGACAAACAAATTTGATTGATTTCTTTGATTGGGTGACCAGTTTATTTATTTAACATCTTTTATATACCGTTTTTCTATGAGTCAAAATGGTTTACAATGAACTGAGTGTGTGAATAAACAAATATGCAAGTTTAACAGGAGTGCAAGTGAGTGATTTACATAGAACATAGAACAATAATGAACAATAACATAGCAATAATTTAAGGGTTGCAATGAGGGCAACAGCAGTATGAACAGTGAAAATGTTTAACATATTTACAGATATGTAGTAAGAATGGGTGAGTAGTGAGGGGAGCTTGATGATACATTTACTATATAGCTGATCAAATGTGGTAGAGCGGACAGATAGTAGAAAGTGTACAGTTACACTTTTATAGGATAAGGAGAGTTAAGTGGTTTCTTCAGGCAAGTGTTTGTTCAGATTTTATGGGGATCATCTCCATAGTATTCCAAGAAAAGATGAGTTTTTAGCATTTTCCAGAAATCTCCTAGGTAGTCGATGGCTCACAAGGTAAGGAATTCCAGATGGCTGGGGCATATAGGGAGAAAGCTCTGTTACATGCATATTGTTTGCTCCTGAGATTTTTATCTGATATCTCAAGTGAGTTGAGTGCATTTTGTCTTCTCAGCCTGTTGTCTTTGGGTTTCTGTAGCAGGGTTTGTAAGTATTTGGATGATAGGTTGTTTATGGCCTTGTGGGTGTTGAGGATGCCCTTATACTTTATTCTAGAGGTGATGGGAAACCAGTGTAGGTGCTTAAGGATAGGTATGATGTGGGTCTGGTATGGTGCTCATTGTATTAGTCTTACTGCTATATTCTGTGCCAGTTGTAATGGAAGTAGTTTTTGCTTTGGATAAATTTATTTATTTATTTATTTATTTATTACAGTTTCTTATATACCGCGCTATTTAGAATCAGCGCGGTTTACATCATAACAAAACGACCATAACGACAAACTGTCAGGTTTTACATTGAACAGGAGTACAAACTTGGATAACTGGGTTAACTATATACATAAACTATCTACACTGCAGTGTGAGGGCATTTCTAGATTGGGTCATTTCTTGGAGGGGATATCTAGTTCAGTTGCTGTCTGGGAAATATTGGCAGAAAAGGTATGTTTTGAGAGCCTTCCTGAACTGATATAGATTGGTAATGGCTCTAATGTCAGGGGGTAGGGTGTTCCAGCATTTTGGTACATAAAAACTGAATGCCCTGTTTGTGGTGTTCGTGTTGGACTTTGTTGAAGCCTTTGGTATTGCTAGCAAGTTTACAGCTGATGTTCTTCTTGCTCTGTTGGGGGGGACCATGTAGATTAGATTCGTGAGTGAGAGGGATGAGGTGCCTTTGATTGCCTTAAATGCTAATACAAGGGATTTGAAGGTGATTCTCCCGTGAATTGGTAGCCAGTGTAGCTGTTTGAGAATAGGAGTCACGTGGTCGTTTCTGGATGCACCGTAGAGGACCCTAGCTGCGGCATTCATGGCCAACTGTAAGGGGGTTAGTGTGGATTGGGGGAGACCTTGTAGGATGGCATTTGCAAAGTCAAAATGCGGCAGGATCAGCGCTTGATATATGGTACGGAAATCGTCTGGGTCCAGCAGGGAGCGTAGGTGTTTGAGGGAACGGATTTTGAAGTAGATGGCTTTGACTACGCTGCTTATGTGGCGTCTCATGTCTAGATGTTGGTCCAGGGTAACTCCCAAATATTTTATTGCATCTTTAGTTTGCAAATCAGCTTCCTTGACACTGACGTGGGATGGGGGCGTAAAGCTGGAGTCTCTGGAGATGAAAAGGACCTCTGTTTTTTTATGCTGGATACGTAGGTTCTGTGTCTGGAGCCATGTTGAAACTGCATTGAAACAATCTGTGAGTGGGGTCAGGTCCATGTGGGTTGTGGAGAAAGGCATGTATAAAAGAATGTCATCTGCATATATCATGCAGTTTACGTTGAATGATCTTATGATATTGCAAATGGGCTGCATGTAGATATTGAAGAGTAAGGAGGATAATGAGGATCCTTGAGGTACCCCTTGTTTTTGATGGAAGTGGCTAGACTCTTCTGATCCAGACTTCACATATTGCCATCTATCGTCCAGATAAGACTTGCACCATTTTAGTGCCTTGTTGCAGACACCCTTTTCTTTTAGTCTTCCCAGGAGGATTTCGTGACTGACGGAGTCAAAAGCCGCGGCGATGTCTAGGAAAATGAGGACAAAACCTTGATGGATGTTGTCAATTCCTGTGATGATATTGTTGATTAGACCAGTGAGTAGTGTCTCAACCCCATGATGTTCTCTGAACCCATGTTGGCAGTTATCTAAGGGAGCAACAGAGTCTATGTGATCTTGAATTTGCCGTTGCGCTTCCTTCTCAATTATTTTGGCTAAGATGGGGATGCTAGCTATTGGTCGATAGGAGTCCACCCTTTGGGGGTCCAGTTTGGGGTTTTTCAGTAATGGTCTAATGGAAGTCTGCTTGAGTGAAGTGGGAAAATAACCTGTTGTAAAGGAGAGTTTCATTATATTTGCGATGACAGGACTGAGCACATCACGTAGTTCCTTGATCCAAAAAGCTGGACATGGGTCGGTCTGTGCAGTGGAGGTGTTGAGTGATGCTATGGTGTTCTCAATACATTTATTGGATGGTGTGGAAAAAAAGTTAAGTGGAGAGAGGTCCGCTGGTTCTTGATATTGGACTGCTGTGACCTTGTTAGTTTGTACAATCTTGGATTGCAGATAATCAGCGAAATCTTGTGGGTGTATGTTGATGTGTTGCTCGGGTGATGGTTCCTTTGAGAGGGATTTGACCAAATTGAAGAGGTCACGAGGTTTATTCAATGACCTCTTTAGGGTGTCAGTGTGATATTGTCTCATTCTGATAGAGATTGTTCCTCGATGTATTGCAAGGTGGGTTAGGTATGCGGTCTGATCTTCCGGTGAGCGTGATCGGCGCCATCGGCGTTCGAGTCTACGTAGTTGCATGAGGGAAGCGCGTAGGTCAGGAGAGAACCATGGGGCGGATTTTCTTTTCGCTCTTGCTGTATTTTTAGGGTTTGGGTGTTGTGAGATGGAAAGCAGGCTGGAATTCCAGTGAGAGATTAGTTCATCAAGGTCAGGTGTTGTTTTGTTGATGAGTGATGGGGTCTCCGAAAGGATGAGTTCCCTATCGAAGGGGCGGAAGCATCTAGTGGAAGTTCGAGAGGTGATGTTCTTGGGTTGGCTTCTGTTCAGCTGGTCATTGTTGCTGGGAATCTGGATAATGATCAATTTGTGGTCGGACCAGGGTACATCCACGACTGATGTTGGCAGATTGTGGCTTTTGTCCTTGACTGGATGTGGCATAAAAACCAAGTCCAGAATGTTCCCTTTTGTATGTGTGGGTTCATTTATGATTTGTTTGAGACCCAGCTCTTCCATTGCATCAAGGAACGCATTTGCGTGGTTTTGGTGTAGCGATGGAGTTACTGTAAATGGAGTTACTGTAATCTAGGATGGACATTATGAGTGCTTGGCAAATTGTTCTGAAGTTATCAGCATTGAAGAGAACAGAGGTTATTTAGAGTTTTTAATTTGTAGTAAATGGCTTTGGTGATGTTTTTGATTTGAGTTTGTAAATTTAGACCTTGATCGATAATGACGTCTAGGTATCTCACTTCTTGGTTTTCTTTCAATTCTGTGTCATATATTTTAATTTGTGCTGGTGGAGTGAAGTTGGTATCTCCAGTTACATGCAATATATCAGTTTTGTCATAGTTGATGTTGAGATGGTTGTTGCGGAGCCATTTGATTATTTCTGTGAAGTATTGGATTGTCAGTATAGTCAGGAGAAGATGAACTGAAAAGGGTAAAGATCATAATGTCATCAGTTTAGATTAGGTAATTGATGTTGAAACTGCAGATGTTTGTGCATAGTGGTTGAATGTATATATTGAATAATATAGATGATAGAGAAGAGCCTTGTGGGACTCCTTGATGAAGGGTATAGGGGAGAGATTTTTTGGATCCTATTTTCACTTGTTGGCTACGGATTGAGTTGTTCGAAATCACCAAGACACTCATACAAACCCCTACTGTCCCAAAGGCTCCAGGTTGTACCCACAAGATTATGCCTCCTATCTCCAGAACAAGTTCCCCCGCACCAAAGAAACAATAGAACTGGATCAACTACCTACAAGCACATCCAGCAGCCAACCGACCTGGTCTCTGTTCACGTCAATATCAAGCAGGCAACTAGATAACCTTTTCTCAATGATGAACATCACCGCATCACCACCAGACCCATGCCCAGCTACTTGGATCAAAGCAGACAGGAAAGAACTAATCTCACCCACTGCTCAAAATAATTAACTCTTTCCTCACCACAGACCAGATGCCAACTAACCAAAAGATCCCCTCTATCAGGCCCACTTAACCTTACCGATATCCTACAGACCCATCTCCAGTACTCCTCTACTAGCAAAAATAATAGAAAAAGCCGTCCAGCTCCAGCTGCAGGGCTTTATAGACTCCAACGCACCTCTAGATGACCAGCAGCATGGTTTCCAACATTACAGTACCGAAACACTTCTGATTTCCCTCCTTGACGTGCTGCTCAAGAGAATCGAAAGATCCAAAAGGGCATTCATCCTTACAGTCATAGATATCTCAGCAGCATTTGACTCCGTAAACCACAGAAGACTCCTTACCCGCCTGGCAGAAATCGGAGTAAATGGGATACACCTTAAGATATTTTCACTCATACTTATCTGACCACACACAACAGATTAAAGTACAAAGCTGGACATCAAAACCATTTCAGATTTACCAAGAACTGCCTCAAGGATCAGCTCTCTCAGCCCTCTTATTTAATTTATACTTCCAGCCCATATGTTACATCCTCTGGAAACACAGGATAATATTTCATATCTATGCAGATGACATTAGGCTATACACTCCAATTGCAACAAGGAACTCAGACTTTTTCTCCATCCTCTCTTGTCTCAAGGAAGCGACCCTCTGGCAACAGGAACACTTGCTCGCACTGAATGTAAGCAAAACTGAGGCACTGATTTTGAACAGAGACCCCAACTACATCCCAATAGAGAAACTTACCTTCAACAATTATGATATCCCCATTAGATCTGAAATCAAATACATTGGCGTGATTCTAGATTGGAAGCTCAATTTCCAAGCACATATTAAGAAAACAACTACAGCGATATATCAAAGGATAAGAACCCTGCATAACCTCCGCCCGTTGCTCGACCACTACTACTACTACTACTGAGCATTTGTATAGCGTTACAAGTCATACGCAGCGCTGCACAGACATGTACGACCTGTTCTGTACGGTCTGCCAAGCAATCATTACTCCAATCTGGGATTACTGCAGCTCAGTATTCCAAGTTCTACCAAAAGGTATACTCCTTCCATTTCAGATAACACAAAACTCTGCAGCTTGCTTAATATCAAGGACACCTAAGCAAGAGCACATTACCCCAGTATTAAAAGAACTACACTGGCTGCCTATCCAAGCCCGGATATAATACAAAGCAACCATAAACATCTTTAAAAGTATACATAATCTAACCGCAGGCTGCCAACAAACACTCATACCCGCACTATCAGACAACAGACCAAGAAGAGACCACACCACGAACCTCCTTAAAATCGCCAGACAGAAAACAACCAGTGCATAAGAAATATGCCATCGCACCTTCTCCATATACAGACCTACTCTATGGAACTCCCTTCTGGCTAATCTCAGAACAACTACTGATTTAAAGAACTTCAGGAAGATACTAAAAACACACGCATATTTCAGAAATATTATGGGACAGACTGCTAACCTCACTCACAGCTAAAACACTGAAATACTAAAAGTATGGACTCTATACACTCAAATGTAAATAGTTGTCAGCCCACTGATCAGATAATAAATACTTTACTGCCTATCAGTTAAAATGTAAATAGTTAATTGCATTGTGATTCCAGTTGCCTGTACCTAGTTGTACCATGTTCCATGTAACTCTTGTTTTTGTTCAATGTAAACTGCTTTGATACCATTGAAAAGCGGTATATAAGAAATGTTAAATAAATAAATAAATACTGTCACACTGCTCTGTATGGATAAGGTTGAATGTGGACCATTTCTGAGTAGTTGGTTTCTGCTGATTTTGATGGTTATAAGTTGGGAGGGTTACATAGAAACATAGAAACATGATGACAGAAAAAGACCACATGGCCTATGTAGTCTGTCCTTCCATATCAACAACTACAACAGTCCACTTTTTACCTTTAGAGAACCTCTGTGTTGGTCCCATGCTTTTTTGAATTCAGTTACTGTCCTCATCTCTACCACCTTCACTGGGAGACTATTCCACGGATACACTACTCTTTCCGTAAAGAAATATTTCCGCATATCACTCCTGAATCTATCTCCCTTCACTCTCATCCCATGTCCCCTCATAGCAGAACTTGCTTTCAATTGAAAGAGGCTCTCCCCCTGAACATTTATGCGACGGAGGTATTTAAACATCTCAATCATATCACCTCTATCCCGCTTTTCCTCTAAGGTGTACATATTAAGATCCTTAAGTCTGTCCTCATATGCTTTATAATGAAGTCCACTAATCATTTTAGTAGCCACCCTCTGCACCGACTCCATCCTGTTCACGTCCTTTTGAAGGTGCGATCTCCAGAATTGCACACTATACTCCAAATGAGGTCGCACCAAAGACTTATACAGAGGCATTATCACCTCCTTTTTTCTGCTAGCCATTCCTCTCCATATGCACCCAAGCATCCTTCTAGCTTTTGCCATCGCCTTTTCTACCTGTTTAGCTACTTTAAGATCATTAGACACAACCACGCCTAGGTCCCGCTCTTCTTTAGTGGACAAAAGTACTTCACCTCCTATACTGTATTGCTCCCTTGGATTTCTGCAGCCCAAATGCATAACCTTACATTTTTTAACATTAAATCCCAGCTGCCAAATTCTACACCATTCTTCAAGCTTAGCTAGATCCCTCCTCATGTTATCTACACCTTCCTGGGTGTCTACTCTATTGCAGATTTTGGTATCATCTGCAAAGAGGCAAACCTTACCCGACAGCCCTTCCGCTATATCACTAACAAAGATGTTAAAAAGAATTGGACCAAGGACAGATCCCTGGGGCACACCACTGGTAACATCCTTCTCCTCAGAGTGAGCTCCTTTTACTTGTACTCTTTGTCGCCTCCCACCCAACCAATTTCTAACCCAAGCAGTAACTTTAGGGTCCATCCCTAGGGTGCTCAGTTTGTTTATAAGTCGCCTGTGAGGAACAGTGTCAAAGGCTTTACTGAAATCTAAATACACCACATCTAGAGCTCTCCCTCGGTCCAACTCCCTGGTCACCCAGTCAAAGAAATCAATCAGATTTGTCTGACAAGACCTGCCTCTGGTAAATCCATGCTGCCTCGGATCCTGTAATCCGCTGGACTCCAGAAACCTCACTATTTTCTCTTTCAGCAGCATTTCCAATAATTTACTCACCACCGAAGTTAAACTAACCGGCCTGTAGTTTTCAACCACATCCTTGCTTCCGCTTTTGTGTAAAGGCACCACATGAGCCTCTCTCCAGTCCTTTGGCACCACTCCTGACTCCAACGAGGCATTGAAAAGGTCAGTCAGTGGAGTTGCTAGAACGTCCCCAAGTTCCCTCAGTATTCTAGGGTGTATCCCATCCAGTCCCATCGCTTTGTCTACTTTAAGTTGAGCTAGTTTCTCACGAACACAGTCTTCTGAAAATTGTTCAAAATGTCCCTCGCTTCTGTTCCTATTTGTGGGTGTTTTCTGAGGGTTAGTTTTGTAGATAGTCTGACATGACTTGAGGGTTGATGGTGTTTACATAAGATTACTAGGTGTGATCACCTGTTAAAGATTTTGCTATATCAAATAGCTCCCTCAGCTTATTGATGGAGCTCAGGATTAGATTAGTATGGTGTTCATGTTTGGCTCTATTTGTAGTCTTACAGCCCGATTCTGTCCCGGACATAGAACCCTCTGTACATCCAGTCTGAACCGGACATACAGATGGCGTTGTGATTCTGATCCCGCGGGGCACTTCTAGCCCCACGGGATCAGAATTGTGATCAGGCCTGTACATGCAGGCCGGGAATGTGATTCAGCCCAGCCTGCACATACAGGCACTGCCTGACTAACCCAGTCAGGGCTTTTAAATGGAGCCGCGGCATCATGGTGCCCGGTTGCCATGGCACCGCGGCTCCATTTAAAAGCCGTGATCCCAGCCACTGGAACAAACAGTTTATTCCCTGCAGCCCGACCCCTGATGTAGCCTCCCAGGGCCAAGGTCGGGCTGCAGGGAATGCTCTCTGCCCTCTGCCGCCATTTCCCAGCCCTAGGCCCACCGATCCCCGACATCCAGGGAAGTTATTCCATCTCGGAGGTGGAATAACTTCCCCGTTCAAGTTGCTGGCCCCGGACGTATAGGGCTGACATTATAATTGGCCCTGTATGTTAGGGGCTGGCGACCGGCCACTGCCCGCCCTAATGCTGCCCCCAATCCTCCCCTTTCCCGTCCCTGTCTAGCTTTCCCATACAACTGGCGGAGAAGTTAGATGCCGGCGGAAGGGAGCACGAATATCATTAGAAGTTGTGGATTCTTTGATCTTCTCCATGTTTGCTAGAGGGGACCATAGGGCAAGCTTTTGTTCCTTTAAGGATGCTGAGTACCATGGGTCAGTATGGCGATGATTCTTTTGTTGAGCTATGATGTGCAATCACCGCAGATGCAATGGCTGAGTTCCATATACTGAAGGTGTTTTTAAGGTGACCATCACTGAGGTTATTTGAAAGCTGTGGTAATACTTTTTGAAGGCAGGCTTGTTCATCAAAGGGGGAGAATCTTCCGTTAGTGGTGGTTGAGTTCGCTGATATGTTGAGATTGATTGACTGTGGTATGCAATGGGTGTGACCTACCTTGATTGCTGCAAAACCTTTGATGCTATTCTTCATAGGAGGCTTATCAATAAACCAAGCAACCTGGGAATGAGTCCTAAAGTGGTTCAGAAATTGGTTGACAGATGATAGAGGGTGATGGTAAATGGAATTCGCTCGGAAGAAAGGAAGGCAAGTAGTGGATTGCCTCAGGGATTGGTCCTGGGACCAGTACTGGTCAATCCCTTAGAGTGATATTACTGAAGGATTAAAGGGAAGTTTGACTTTTTAACAGATGACATAAAGATTTGCAATAGAGTGGACTCCTCAGAGGGAGTGGACAACATAAGAAAAGATATACAAAAACTAGAAGAATGGTCTAATGCTTGGCAGTTCAGATTTAATGTGCAGAAATGCAGAGTCATGCACTTGGGCTTCAGAAATCCAAAGAAGTTTTATGCAACAGGGGGCAAGAGACTGGTATGCATGGATCAGGCGAGGGACCTCAGAGTGATAGTGTCTGAGGATCTCAAGGTGGTGAAATAATATGACAAGGCATTAGCCAAAGCCAGAAGGATGCTAGGTTGCACATAGAAAGGAATAACCAGCAGAAAGAAGGAGGTATTAATGCCCCTGAACAAGTTGTTGTGAGGCTTCACTTGGAGTATTGTGTTCAGTTTAGAGACCATGTCTTACAAAAGATATAAAGAGACTTAAAACGGTTCAGAAGAAAGCAACCAAAATAATTTGGATCCTGCACTAGAAGACATATGAAAAGAGACTTGAAAACCTCAATATGTATACCCTTAGAGGAAAAAAGGGACAGGGGAGATATGATACAGACATTTAAATACTTAAAGAGTATTAATGAACAAACAAACCTTTTTCAAAGAAGGGGAAGCTGTAAAATTAAAGGGCATAACATGAAGCTGCAAGGGGGTAAACTTAAAGGCAATGTCAGGAAGTACTTTTTCTTTTAAAGGGTGGTGGATAACTGGAATACCTTCCCAACGATGGCGGTGGGAGCAAAGACAGTGGCAGAGTTCACAAAGTTATGGGACAGACACAGAGAATCCCTATATAGCAAGAGAATGGAATCAAAACAAACTAAATATATTTTATATTTCAGCAAATGGAGGGGGTGACTTACACACAGCAATGGGTACAACCACTCTAGCCATCTTTCTAGGCAGACTAGACAGACCATACTGGTTTTTATCTGCCGTCATATACTACAAGCCCAATATTGAGTTGGGCAGGCTATGTGCCCCTACAGTGCATAGCCCTGCCCGCCGACCCTTAAACTCAGATATTGAATGCCGGGGTCATATGCGGCACACGCCGGATGCTGCAGTAGCTAACCAGGCAGCAGCGATATTGCATACTACCTTGTTAGCTCCTGTGCCTTAAACATAGATGAGAGTTTTCCTCACCTATTTTTTAGGTGCAAATCTCTAACCGGACATCATGCAATATCACTGCTGCCTGGTTATCACTTGTTGCTGCCTCCGCTCCGCCCTAGAGTGTCCTCAACACGCCCCGATGCTAACCGGATAGCATCGGGGTGCATAGTGGGGTTAGAAGGGGATATTCAACTAACTGTGTGCCATTGAATATCCTAATTAAGACATTACATGCTTTACTGGGCTGCAAACCATGTAAATGCCTTTCAAATATCAGGCCCTACGTTGCTATATTATTAGGACTTCCATGTCAGGAACTTTACTGCCTAGACTTTGAGCATTTGTACTCATTATCTTCTAGCAATTTTTGGTTGGCTTGCTTATATTTTGCATGGATTTTATTCCCAACTCCTCTTCTCCTTTGTTATTGATGTGCAAGTTAAGATGATAGCTCTTTCTGTTTTCAAATTTATTGTAATGCTTTTGGTGGAGCTTACGTCCTGAGTTCGTTTTCTTCCTTCTGTCACCCCCTTTCCCTAGTTTAAACGCCTGTCCACATATTGTTTCACTTAGGATCCTTTTTCCTGTCACAGAAAGATGTATAGTGTAGCCTCTTATTCCATCCATTGTCTAACTGCCTATATATCTAAAACCTTCAGGCCCGATTTTCGAAAGGCATTTACACGGTTTACAGCTCAGTAAACCATGTAAATGCCTTAAATGGGGATATTCAACACCACTTACATGGTTAATGCCATTGCATATCCCCTTCTAACTCCCCTACACACCCTGATGCTATCCAGTTAGCATCAGGGTATGTTGGGGGCGTTCCGGGGAGGAGCGGCAGTGGAGACTGTCACTAACCTGGCAGCAGCGATATCGCATGCTGCTCGGTTAGGGACCTGCACCTAAAGGCACAGGAGCTAACAGGACAGCATGCAATATCACTGCTGCCTGGTTAGCTACTGTGGCTTCTGGTGTCTGTGGCGATCCCCGGATATTCAATGCCAGGGCCGCATATGACCCTGGCATTGAATATCCAGAGTTAAGGGTCGACGAGCAGGGCTATGCGCCGTAGGGGCTCATAGCCTGCCCAACTCAAAATCGGGCCCTTCTTGTTTACACTAGATTTGAAGGCACATATTAAAGTTGGTTGTACAATGCAGCCTCTCTTCTTCTATACCATGCACAGGTAGAACATCTGAGAATGCTATTGTGTTGAAAACGAGTTTAAGGGGGAGTACTGTAAAAACCATCGAATTGATTAATGTTTTGTATTATCTTGACTAGATTGTAAGCTCGGACGAGCAGGGACTCTCTTGTACTTTTGGTTGTACAGCGCTGCATACGTGGCACTTTACAAGTGTTTAATAGTAGTAGTAGTAATGTCTACTAAAGGGTGTGAGCTGCTACCTCAGGGCTTATGCATGATTAATGCCCCGCGATAGCAGCTAGCCTGTGAAAAAAATCTGATATCACAGACAATTTTCCATAATATCTGATTTTCGTGTGGTGGCTGGCCCTTGGGGCGGGATCGGGGTGGCCATGGTTGGCAGCCATCATGCGAAAAAGATTTTTCATGGTGACTGCCAACATCAGACCTGATTGTGGCAGCAGATAACACCACTTCAAGAGGTGACATTATCTTCCAGGAGGCCCTATAACATGGGCTCTGCCCTGCAGGCGAACGGGCCTCTCCCTTCCTCCACAACATTGTTAGTGCTGCAGTTCTGTGATCTGTGGCACTGAGAATATACAAAATAAAAGTGGTAGTCCCCCCATAGCACCAGTCTCCCCTGGATAGCTTCCAATCCCCATCAGGAACTTCCCAGAGGGATCAGTGCACCCCCCGATGTTGCAAGTTGTGGAGGAGTGGCCTAGTGGTTGGGGCAAGTTACCTCAGGCCAGAAGGTCGGGGGTTCAAATCCAACTAGAGGACAGCAACCTTGGGCTGGAAGGACTGGGGTTTCTAGTCCCACAGGTGCTCCTTGTGGTCTTGGGCAAGCTACTTAAACCTCCATTGCCTATGTTCCCTGTAAGTATTAGTGTATGTGTCTTATATCCCCTTGTGTTAAATGTATCCCCCAATTGTGTTGTGACCACTTTGATTGAAGGATAAGGTGGTATACAAACTGTCTAAATAAAAATAAATAAGTTGCCCAACTAGCCAGTCAGGCTAAGGCCCCATCCCACCCCCTCCCAAATGCACTATTGAAAGGGTGGGGGCACTGTGGCCCCTCTCCCTTTCACCTCACTGATCCAAAAACATTGTCCTGGCTAGCCAGCAATCACAGGAGGGCCCATGGCCCCCCTGATTCCCTGGCCTCCCCTAAAACATACCTTCTATGGAACCTGGTGGCCTAGTGGAGAAATGGGGCAGGAATGTTTTTCTAGGTTCCTGCTCCATCATGTTGCCAAATCACAATGGCTGCTACCACGAGATACTGCTGTCTAGCCTCACACTTGGGGGCAGCACTGTGAGATCATGGCCATCTTTGTTCAGGCCTATGAGAAGGGCAGGCTTCTCTACGACCATCTCATAAGCCCAAACAAAAATGGCTATGATCTTGCGGTGCTTCTCCCAAGCATGAGGCTAGAGGGCAGCACCTCATGATGGTGGCCATTTTGATTTGGTTGCATTATGGGGCAGGAGCCAAGAGGAGTGCTCCTGCCTTATTCCTCCAGTAGACCACCAGGGTCCATAGAAGGTATGTGTTTCAGAGGATGCAGGGGTCCGGGGAATTGGCTAGCCAGAACAATGTTTTTGGATTGGGGAGGTAGGAGGGGGAGGGAGAGGGCAGCGTAGCTTCCATTCTTTCAATAATTCATTGGGGGAGGAAGGGAATCTTAGCCTGACTAGCTAGCTGAGCATCTTGTAAAGTCGGGGGTACACCAATCCCGCCTAGGCAGCTCCCGATGGGGATCAGGAACTATCCTGGGTGGATCAGTGCTGCAGGGAGGACCACCACTTTTTTTTTTCACAGCACAGCACTGTGGCACCACCAATATTGTGGAGGGAGGGTGAGGCCTGATTATGACATTTGGGGGGGAAGGATGTGAGCAATCGGGCACAGAACTGCTAACAGCTCTGTGCACCTAGTTGATTTACCGCGGGACCCACGGTACCTGCTTTGGAAGACCCTGTGGGACTTTTACCAAGATATCTGCCAAGACAGGTAACATGGAGTCTCCACAGGAAATCCAAACCTCTGCAGTATCTGCATGAACACCTCTGCAGATACCACAGAGGTTTGCTGCTTACTGCACGTTTGTGGCTGTTAACACACTGCGTTAGCAGCCAAAACTAATGTGGTCTAGGAGACATATCCCTAAGTCTCTCTACCAAAATTTGGAAGACTTTTTATACTGTAGAGGTACTGTTTCTAGCCAGGTTATTTGTTCCTAGATGGATAACAACATCAATTTTGCAGAATGCTTACTTTCTTCTCCGACTTCACTAACAATTTGGTTTCTTATTCCTGCTGGCTGAGATCCTGGAAGGCATTTGACCACCTTCTGTCCCTTGATCTGTGTTCCCAAGTTAATGCCTCTGATGATGGAGACTCCAAGTAGTAAGTTTCCTGTTTTGAGGTGTTTTTGTCAGTGTCTGGAGCATTACTGGTACATTTAAGGCCACTTCAGTTTCCAATAATTAAGCAAGGCAGAGAAGGCATTACGCAGGGATATCTCTCAGTAAAGTGTGGGTCTCCATGTTAGAGGCTGCAATCCACCAGATCCCGTGGTCCATTTATTCCTGGATTGTTTGATTTTGTGTGATAGTGGTGATGGATTGTTTCCAACTTATATCCTGTGGGAAGCTTCTTTCATTGCAGTTAGTTCTTCCCTTAGTAGAGTCTATTCTTTTTAAACAGCAGATAGCTTGAGGCAGGACAAGCTGTGAGACTCCAAATGGTTCTTCTTAAGATTAAGGCACCATAACTATTGCATTGAATAAGTGTCATTTGGCTATTGGGTGTATTATAGAGCAGTTTTAGCAAAAGCAACACAGGTATGATTTCCACCTGAGGACAGTTGACTATGAGGTTTATTTTAAAAGGTTACGCCATGATTTAGACATCTGAAGACATGCACATGGCCATTGAAATCACAGACACATCTCTGTAGCCATTCTACGAATGACGTTTGCAGATATCTTCAGTGCAAGAACCTTCAAGTAGGCATGGGAGTGTGGCAGAGGCAATGTTCTTACACATCCTCAGAAACACTGGAGTTGTTTACAGGCATGTCAATGTTTATAGCTGCTCCAGGCATGAATAGGTATCAGGAAAGTGCTTGTTTTCACCCTGAAATATCCAGAGAGCGTAGAGAAGAGGAACAGTTAAGCGACTAGCCTTAGATCACAAAGGCCCACACTACGATTTGATCCCTGACCACTCTGCTCTTACATAGCAAACATAGCAAATTTTATTTATTTATTTATCTGTATTTATATCCCGCTTTTCTTCGGGTCAAAGCGGTCAATTGGGAGATACATTTAACACGAGGGGATATGACACACATACGCTAATACTTACAGGGAACATGGGCAATGGAGGGTTAAGTGGCTTGCCCAAGACCACAAGGAGTGCCTATAGGATTAGAAATCCCAGTCCCTCCAGCCTGAGATTGCTGTCCCCAGGTGGGACTTGAACCCCCGGCCCTCCGGCCTGAAGTACCTTGTCCTAACCACTAGGCCACTCCTCCCACTGACAGCAGATAAAGATCATAAGACCTATCCAGTCTCTCACTTATAATAATGTTAAAAGGAACGGACCAAAAAACAATCCTTGCAGCACACCATTGATAATACCCCTGTCCTCATGAGTGAATCCGTTTACCGTTGCCTTTTGTTGCCTCTCACCCAATCGGCTTTTAACCAAGTCAATCACTTTAGAGCCCATCCCAAGGACACTCAAGTTTATTTATAAGTTGCCTATGTAGAACTGTCTCAAAGGCTTTGCTGAGGTCTAAATATACAATATCTAGTACTTTCTCTCATTCCAAATTTATGCTCACCCAGTTAAAGAAATCAATTAGATTAATCTGACAAGACCTACAGTATCTCTAGTAAAATCTGAAAACTGCATTATCATTTGTTTTTAGAAACATTTCTATTTCCTTTCCTCAAAGGTCAGACTACTTGGCCTTGGATTCTACATTCCAGTGGATTCCACAAACTATACTATCCTTTGTTTTTCAAAATGTTTCCATTAATTTATTCATTTTGGAGATCAGACTACTTAGTCTGTACTTAATCTCAACCTCCTACTTCCTTTAACTTTTCGGAAGAAGGACAATATTCACCCTTCTCCAGTCCTCCAGGACCACTCCTAACTCTAAAGAAGCATTGAAAAGGACGGACAGCAGAGGCACAAGGAACTCCCTAAGTTCCTTCAATTTCCTCGGAAGTTCGGTATTCCATCCTTCCCCATCAACTTGTCTATTTTTATTTTAGATAGCTCCTCACAAACACATGCATCTGAAAATTGTTTATGATCTGCCTCACTTCCATTCCTATTTGTGTATGTTTTCTGAGGTCCCAATCCTGGCTCTTCATCTGTGAACACAGAATAGAAATATTTGTTAAACAACTCTGCTTTATTATCATCAGCTTCTAGATAGTCCTCCCCTTTACTCTTAAGTTTGACGGTGCCCTTTTTGCACTTCCTTCCTCCCTCCACTAACACATTGGAAAAAAGTCTATACCCCTTATTTTAATGAACTGGCTATTTTTACTTCCATTTGCATGTTTACTTTCTTGATTAGTTTTCAGGCTTCTCTTAGCTTTTCCAAATATTTTTCCTTTATAAGAGAACACAAAAAGAGGAAGACAAGTAAAAATATTTCCTTAGCTTTCACAAACTATACCTTTTTTTTTCTTACCATTTCAGCTACTGTTTTTGAGAACCATAGCAGCCTCATTTTCCTCTTTTTCACTTTTCTAACAAATAGGTTTGTTACACTGGCTTGGGATCCCAGAGGCCAGGGTTTGATTCCCACTAGCACTCCTTGAGGCCTTGGGTAAGTCACTTAACCCTCCATTGCCTCAGAAAAAAAAATCCAAGTTATCAATGGCCCTGTTTAATGTACATTACCAAGTTTAAGTTACAATGGAAACCACTTTGACTAAAATGATAAAGCGATATAAAAACCCCTAATAAATAAATTAATTAATTAATTAAAATATCTGGGAAATAGGTTTGTTACCCTTAAAATATCTAGGAAACTACAGGCTGGTGAGCCTGATGACAGTACCAGGCAAAATGATAGAAACCATTATAAAGAATAAAATTACCGAACATGTAGATAATCATGGCTTAATGAGAGAAAGCCAACATGAATTTAGCCAAGGAAGATCTTGTCTTACTAATCTGTTATATTTTTGTGAAGGTATGAATAAACAGGTAGATAAAGGTGAGCCAGTTGACATGGAGCCCGATTCCAGAAGGGGCACATCTCGGCTGTCTGGACGGCCCCGTGCAGGACTGGCCCATTTGGACCTGATTCTGAAATAGGGGAGCAAAACCTTTCCATGGCTGTCAGAATCAGGCCCAAGGATGGTCTGGCGTGCCCCTCCCGCAGCTGCAGGGATGTCCTCTCTGTACTCCATCTGCCTGCAGCCCCAGACCCCCAAGTCCCTGCCGCTCAACCATGACAGGGGTCGCTAGGGCCCAGATTGGGCGGCAGGGACTCATCCTCTGTGTCCCAGTGCTCCTGGGGGGGGGGGGTCCTGCACTTCAGGGAGGGGCTGCTGACCACATTTGGGAGGGGACGCCCCACTCTTATTCCACCTCAGAGGTTGTATAAGTAGTGCATCCTCCCAGAATCGTCCCTGTATATCTGGGGGCAGTTCTACCCATGCCCTTCCCACTCTCTGCTCCCATCATGTCCCCGTCCCCAGCGGCTCTGTGTGTGCAGAGGGGGATGAATGCAGAATACCAGCAAGGTGGATAATGGGACTGCATGCAGCCCCGCTGTTCACTTCATAGAATCGGGCCCATAGTATATCTAGTTTTTCAGAAAGCCTTTGACACGGTCCCTCATGCGAGATACTTGGTGAAATTAAAATGTCATATGATCTAATCTAATCTAACACAAACTTTATACCGCAACACTCCCAGACCCACTGGTTCAGTGCAGTTAGCAAAGAAGAAAAATGAAAAGTTCATAAAAAACACAAAATTGTTAGATATTGAACAATTAAGATTTTAAAGTTTTGCGAAAGCGCAAGGACAGAATAGGAGGATAGGAAGCAGTGTAATATTGTGGATCAGGAATTGGATAAAAGAGATTAGGGCTAAATGGGCAATTATCTCAATGAAGAAAGGTGAATTATGGAGTACCCCAAGATCTGTGCTAGGCTCACTGCTTTTGAATATATTCATAAATGACTGGAAATGGAAAAAACTAGTGAGGTGATCAAATTTGAAGATGACACAAAATTATTCAAAGCTGTTAAAACCCAAGAGGATTGTGAAAAATTGCAAAAGGATCAGATAAATTGAAAGACTGGACGTTCAAATGACAGATAAAATTTAATGTGGACAAGTGCAAAGTTATGCACCCAGGAAAGAACATCCCAAACTATGGCTACACAATGCAAGGTTCCACATGCATTCATTTTGCAGCTCCTCACTACCTACACCCCTTCTCAGGAACTCCACTCTTCTGGCAACTTGCTTCTATCTGTGCCCTTCTCTTCTATTGCTAACTCCAGACTTCATTCCTTTCACTTTACTGCTCCTTATGCCTGGAACAAACTATCTGAGTCTGTATGTCAGGTGCCTTCTCTGACCCTTTTCAAATCCAGGCTGAAAACTAATCTCTTTGCTGCCGCTTTTGGATCTTGACTCACCTGTTCTCCTTCATGTTTTCTTACCATAACCCCTAGATGTATCCTGTGTCTACAGCTACTGTATTGTCTGTCTTGACTAGATTGTAAACTCTGATGAGCAGGGACTGTCTTTTACATGTGTCTGTGCAGCGCTGCATACGTCTTGTAGCGCAATTCAAATGTTCAGTAGTAGTAGTACATTAGGAACCACCACTCAGACAAAAAGGATTTAGGCATCATTATGGATAATACATTGCAACCCTCCACCTAGTGTGCAGTGGAAGCCAAGAAAGCAAATAGAATGCTAGGAATAATAAGGAAAGGAATGGAGAATAAAACCAAGGATATTATAATGCTAAGTTTATACACCACTTGAATTGTAAGACATGTTCCTGTAAATAGTTGAAAACAATGTTCCATGTAAAATGTTCTGTTTCTGTTAAATGTAAACCACCGCTGATCTCTGGAAGGGGCGGTATAGAAAAACCAATAAATAATGCCTCTGAATCGTTCCATGGTGTGACCACACCTTGAATATTGTATGCAATTCTGATCGCCATATTTTAAATAGGATTTAGGAGAATTAGAAAAGATACAGAGAAGAGCTACCAAAATGCTAAAGGGGATGGTAGGATACCCCTTTGAGAAAAGGTTAGAGATCTTCAATTTGGAAAAGAGACGGCTAAGGAGAGATATGATAGAGGTCTATAAATTAATGTATGGAGTAGAACAGATAAACATAGATCAGCTGTTTACACCATCAAAAAGTAGAAAGTCTAGGGACACACAATGAAGCTACAAAGTAAGCCATTTAAGACTAATGAGAGAAAATATTTTTCACTCAACGTGTAATCAAACTCTGGAATTCGTTACTGGAGGATGTAATAAAAGCTGTTAGTGTAGTTGGGTTTAAAAAAGGCTTTGTCAAGTTCCTGCAGGAAAGGCCCATAAACCTTTATTAAAGAGGACCCAGGAAATCCACTGCATACCCCAGGACAAGCATTGTGGAACCCATGTACCTTCTGGTAATCTGCCAGATACTTGTGACCTGGATAGGCCCCTATTGTAAACTGGAAACTGGGCTTGATGGACCTTGGTCTGACCCAGTATGGCATTTCTTATGTTCATATGTAAAATATTCCCTTTTAGTTTTACCTACTGCTTTTCTGCATTCTCCAGATGTTCCCATCCAGTTAGTGACTCTTTTGAGTTATTCCTCCATGTTGACAACATTTCTTTCCCTCAAGTCTAGGAACCTCATTTTTGAATGAATCATCTCTACTTGTGTCCTACTACTGATCCACAATATCTGGTGATCATTGCATGTGAATTGATCACCCACTATAACTTCAGAAACACTCCCTCTGTTTGTAAGTTCCAGTCCAGTATAATCTCCTGCCATGTGGGTTTCATTTCATATTTATTAATACTTGATATACTGCCCTTAGTGGGAATAGCAGAGTGGTTTCAATAAAATAACATAAACCTTAGAAAAGAAAGAACGCCAATAATGGATAGGAAAGTGGGAGAGTACCAGATGGGACAACACAAGGAGTGCAGAGATTAGGGGGAGACGGTAAAGTTGGAAGGGCAAACACTAACAGAAAATACTAAATTGAATCAGATGGAATGTACAAAATAGGTGGTCTTGAATTGTGCCTTGAATTTTACAAAAGGAGGTTCTAGACAGAGGGACGAAGGGAGACTGTTCCAAAGGGAAGGGCCACGAAAATAGAAGGCGGAGTGATGTGTCATTTCCAGGTGTGCCTGAGAGGGAGAGGGTACAAAAAGGCGATTCATATTGATGGAACGGAGGGATCACTGAGGGGCATGCAGGTTGAGTGTAGAAGCAAGGTATTCTGGAAAACTGGTATAAAGAGTTTTGTGAACCTGTGTAATAATCTTGTAATGGATGCAAGATGGAATAGGAAGCCAATGAAACTGAACTAACTGGAGACATTTCAGGGAGTATAGTGGGAGATCTGCAAGTGCTGCATTACAATAGTCTAGTTGGGATATAATGAGTGAGATTACAAGTGTGATTAGAGCAGGGGTAGACAAAATGGGGTGAACTGCTATGTTCCTTTGAAGAAAGAAAAAGGGACATTGGATGACTTGGCTAATCTGATCATAGAATGAAAGAAAAGAATTCAGAATGACCCTGAGATAGCGAAAGGATGATGTAAGCTGGATAGATACACCATGAAGGATAGGACTGACAGAGTAACACAGGTACACTAAAAAAAAATTTTTTAAACTGCCTCTAATGTTTCGATTGATTTTTATGTTTTTTGGTGTGCTGAATCCAAATCTGGTAACCAATTTGCTCCATCACGTACAGATTTTTTGCTACATTGGGTTAGCAGTTTGAGGTGAACGTTTCAGATTGAGTGTGATCGAGATAAAAGTTTCTTGGATGAATTCTTTATACTAATTGTTTAGTAGTTATTCAAATAAGAATAAAGAAAATTGTAACAAGGCAGCACATAAGAATAGAGTAATGTCAACAAAACACACTGTGATGGTAGCAAAATTGTCTGCACTTAAAACAGCCACATACATGTACACAAACATTGAGCATATAAGAGCGAGGTTAGACACAAAGCAAAGCAAAGAAATGTGCAAAAAATGTTGTACAGGTATGTATGTAAGAATAGAAAACGCAAACCGCACCATTGCAATACATGAAGACAAACACCCGATGGTGTGAAAATAAAATTCTAATAAATGAGATCCGACACTGTGGTAATAACTAGCAAATTTTTATTTCAAAGTTTAGTAAAAACACGATATTTGTCAACACAGTTTAGATTTTAAAGTCATTCTTGGGTCAATCAATCTCCTGGTGGGCCCGTTTCTTCTTCCCCCGAATGCTTCTCTTGGTGCGCTGCTTGGCGTATTTTTCATCTGGGGTTTCCCGCAGCAGCAACCAGCAGAAATCAGCCATCATAGTGGTGTTCCCTCTTCCTTGGTACCTTCTCTCTGCGTCCTTGATGTCCTGGTGAAACCTTTCACCTTGTTCTTCACTGTACGCCCCCAAGTTTTCGGGAAAGTAGTTCACATGGGAGTGCAAGAAATGGACTTTCAGGCTCATGTTACAGCCTTGTTCTTTGAAGGCATTGAGCATCCTGGCAACAATATCCTTATAGTTCTCATCCCGCCTGTTCCCCAAGAATTTGAGAACAACAACCTTGAAGGAATCCCAGGCTTCTTTTTCCTTCTCAGACATCGTTTCAGTGAATGCTCCATCTGAAATGAGTTTCCTTATATCAGGGCCAACAAACACTCCTTCCTTTAGCTTTGCTTCAGAAAGTCGGGGGAACTTTGAGCAAAGGTACCGAAAGCACTCACCATCTTTTGGAAGGGACTTGATGAATTGCTTAATGAGACCCAACTTAATGTGGAGAGGTGGTAATAGAATTTTATCACGAGGTACCAAGCTCTCATGAAGAACATTTTTCTCAGCGGGTCTCAAATACTCCCGAATTGGCCAGTCTTTTTTCCCCCAGTGTAGGTCGCGGGCCCGGCTATCCCACAAGCAAAGGAAGCAGGGATATTTGGTGAAACCGGATTGCTGCCCTAATAGCATGGATAGAATTTTAAAGTCTCCACAAATCATCCACTTATGCTCATCATAACGAATCTTCTGAAGAATCAGGGCCAAATTCTCGTATTTTTCTTGGAGAAAAGCAGAGTGAGCAATAGGAACTGAAGCGAATGTGTTGCCATTATGAAGAAGAACACCTTTTATGCTGTCTTTTGACGAATCAATGAACAGCCGCCATTCAGCAGGATCATACTTGAGTTTAAACTTTTCCATCACTCCGTATATATCGTTGCAAAATACCAAATCTTCCTCTTTGCTGAAATACTTCAAAAATTGTGTCTCGCGGTTGCGGTACCAATAAAAAGTTGTTCCTGGTGACAATAGATTTTTCTGTTTAAGCCGAGAACCTAGCAGTTGGGCAGCATCTTTTGGGAGTCCTAAATCCCGGACTAAATCATTCAATTCAGCCTGAGAGAAAAGTTCAGGTTTCGGATCTGGTTCAGTTTCAAACTCGGAAGTACTGGACTCATCGGGAAAAGCCATCTGATGAGTCTCATCATGATCAGAACCGTCCACACAAATATGATCCAAAGATTTTGGTGGTTCAGGCACAGGTACTTCGTTGCTATGAGGCATAGGCCTAATTGCTGAGGGAAGGTTGGGGTAACTTATTACGTTCTTATTTTTTAAGTTGTATCCCCAAAACGCTCTACCCCCAGAAATTCGTGCTATCACTGATCTATCCCTTTTCAGAAAGGCACTCAAATCCCACCTCTTCCCCCAATATTACTTAACCAACTAACCATTCTTGATCACTACCCAAACTAAGAATAAATCCTGTCATGTATACTTGTAAATACTCTTGTAAATAGTTGCAGTATTGACTTCCCATGTTTTATCCAAGTTCTCTGACCTTGTTCTCTGTAAAACCAAACAGTTTGTTCAATATGGTATGTTGTTATATTGTGAACCGCGCTGATGCTAAATAGAGCGGTATATAAGAGCCTGTAATAAATAATAAATAAATAAAATAATAAATCCCTTCACAATGCAAGAGCAAAAATAGCAGTCACTGCTGTGGTCTCTTTGTTCACGCCACATCATAGGTATTCCAAAACGAAATGCTTGTTTTTTACCTTTCATCCATAAGCGTAGATCTTCCTCACATGTCTTGCACACTTTGTGAGGAGCCCACGGTTTGTCTTGATCGCCTAACTTCAAACCGAAATAGGCGAAATATACTTTTTTAATAAATGCAGAAATGTTCCTCTGCCGCTTTTTCACGGTATATTCCCCACAAATAAAACAAAAACTGTCCAGAGAGTTGACGCAACTTCTGGCTCTGTGAACCATCACAAATACACAGTACTGCAAACTACAACTGTAGCGAACCACTTCAGAATAAAGCTGGATTACGACTGAGCAAACAAAAGGTAATAATGAACTTGCAAGAAACTGAAATTTGACAGGAACGTTCATGTCGCAACCACCGTGTTTGAGCGAGCGAACGAGGCGAGGCGAACAGGAAAGAACATGCGCCAGCGCGAGTACTGGATTTAGCCCCCCGCCTCCCAATTGTCCTGTTAATGTATAAAATGAATACAAAACACTCTAAAATATCATGAGGGAGTGTTTCTAGTTAGTTAACCATTACAACTTCTATTTTGGGCCAAGAAAATAAACTGCAGTCGGCTAAAAAGAAATTATGTGAACATTCCTTATATGGGTAAGAAATCTAATTTTGCAAGAAAACGTGACGTGATGGAACATTTTGGCTATTTTTCCTGGATTCAGCACCCCAAAATCTATAGGAATCAGTTGCAAAACTGGAGGCAGTTTTTTGGTAGTGTACCTGTGTAATTGAACCAGAGAGCCATGTAGCTGTGGTCCTGGAAGGATTAAATTGGAGATGGTTTGTAAATAACCAACCGGAACAAGGTGGAGACATGCATTTAGGGGAGAGAGGTCAGAAAGGGAGGGATCAGTATGAAAAAGAAAAAGAATGCCAATCTTTCTTCCAGTAGAGAATCCAAGATCTCCCTACTTTTAGACAACACCACAGCAGGGATATAAAGGTCTGTCTGTGTTCTGCTTGTGAAGTATTCTGCTAGCATATAGTTTCTGTGTGAGGATCTGTAGCAGCAGTCCAGCTTGGTCTATTTTTTCAATAGAAGGTATTGGTATTCTAGGGTCTGATATAATTTTACAATGCTGCCTTTTCCTGTGTAGGTTATTTTCTGTTTGAGTACTGGGAGTTAGTGCAGTATAATAAATTCTGAACTGTTTTTTGGCAAGGATTTGTGTTACATCACAAAATGTCTGACAATGGATTGAGCTTCGGTTGCTGTTACTGAGGTGATATGAGAGCTTGAGTATAATGTCTTTGTATGATAGGTTATAAAGTGAATCATCCCTGTTCTGCTCTGCATCCATTGCTTTTCCAATATTCTTATCGTGATTGTTGCTGTTTTATTACGGTTATTTTGTTTACTGCCTTAGACATTCTGGAATAGGGATCTATAAATTAATATATAGATGAATGGTGTCATTGATAGCAAGTTGGCTTCCCTGACCATGGCATGATTTTCTAAATGCTGCTAAGCAGAGATGCTTATCAAAGAAGGGACAAGGTGTCTTCTGCAACCCACCTGAACAAAGCCCCCAGGTAAGTAAAACCCTCAGGTAAGTAAAATATTAAAGAATAGTATAGAAGAAGGGAAAAAAGTACAACATCTGGAGAGCTCCGTACACAAATGCCCGTAATATGGGAAATAAAGTTTCAGATTTAGAGCCTGTTAGGAAAAGGCTGACTTGGATTTAGTGGCAGTCATGGAAAAATTGTACATAGAAAACAATGACTGAGATGTAGTTATAATTTACCCAGAAAAGATAGGGTAGGAACAAAGGGGGAGGAGACGTAGTTCTATATGTAAACAATAATATTAAAGCCGCATAACTACAGACTTTATAAGGGAAGGAGGAAGCACTGTGGGTTAGTCTAGAAAGAGGGAATGGCATATCAATTTACATCGATGTGATATACAGACCTCCTTCACAGGCAGAAGAAATAGAGATTTAATTGAAGACATTCGCAATATTGCTATGAAATGGAAAATGTTATTGGTTGGTGATTTCAATTTGCCGGATGTTGTTTGGGACATCCAAGCTATGGTGTCATCTAGAAGTAGGGAGATTGTGGATTCTCTACAGGGAGAACTATTCAAGCAACTGGTAATGAAATCCATATGAGAGGGGGTCATACTGGCCCTCATGTTTATGAATGGAGAGAATTTATTTCTGATGTAGAAAGTGATCATCTGGCATCCAATGATAATCAGATAGTATGATTCACAATTAGGATGTAGGTCAAAATAGTCTATTGAAAAGCAAGGATCCTAGACTTCAGGAAAACTAACTTTTTCAAGATGGGGGAATACCTCAAGGAGTCAGCTGGTTGGGAATATCTATGGGGGGAGTAGAAAAACAGTAGGCAAAACTGAAGGAAGATATTTTAAGGGCAACAAACCTTTTCATTAGGAAAGTAAATAAAAGTAAGAGAAAAAGGAGGCTGTTATGGTTTCAAAAGAAGTAGGTGAAAAGGTAAGGAAAAAATGTTAGCCTTCATAAACTATAAGAGATCGCAGAAAGGAGAAGACAAAAAACAGTATCTGGAGCAACTAAGAGAAGCTTGTATAGTAGTCAGTAAAGCAAAGATGCAAGTGAAAGAAAAAATAGCCAATATAGTAAACTAAGGAGGACAAGACTTTTTTTTTTTAGATATATTCAGTGTTTTATCAGAACCACCGTCTACCCATCTCAAAAAAAGCTCTGGATGTATTAGTGACAGGAGGAAGTGCAAAGGTGGCATTGTGAGACTTAGGGATGAAAGGGAAGAATAGTAGAGGCTGATGAGTATAAAGCGGAATTGCTTAACAAATATTTCTGTTCTGTTTATTCAGATGGAGGTCTAGAAATGCGAACTCAGTAAACAAATACTAATAGGAATGGAAGTAAAGTAGACCTCAAACTATTTTCAGATGACTGTGTTCACAAAGAGCTAGATAAACTAAATTAGACAAAGTGATGGGGTTGCCAACTTTTTGAAAGAGAAAAACCCATTACCTACCTTGCCTTTTGCCAATACTCCTTTCCTTTCCTGTCATGCCCCTAGCCCTGTCCTACCATACTCTCTCTACAACTGATTGTCGCTCAATGGGGCTGCCAGTGCCATATGGATGTTTTATGATTATTTCCCAAACTTTATATCACAGAAATAGATTCATTTATGTTAATATGAAATTCAGATATGCCACATATTATATGCCAAATATATTTTTAAAAATGTATTAATTTATAATAGATGTATAGCAGCAGAAACACACTGCTTTAGCTTGACAGAGAAAATAGAATGTGTGTAGTATACTAATTCTGTGTCTCAAATATCTTAATGCTAGTGAATAAAGAAAATGCACGTGACAATACAGTATATTGAGTTTACAAGATGTAAGATATATAGGCAGCCTGTCAAGATGTGATTGTGAATTTCTCTTAATCAAGCCTGTGGAACCCAATACAATAGGAAATATTAGTTTTACTTTTATTACTGCCCAAATAAAAAATTATCTACAAAGATCTGCACCTGTTTTCCTTAGCAAAACTGTGTGCATTATGCTGTCTATCCTCTCTCCATCCTTAGAAGCACGGAAAGCATAGAGGCATATGCATTTCAGGCAGCAGCGTCAGTGACAATAGGGCATGAAAATCCCAACTGCCAGATGGAAATTTCTAGTCACCATGACAATCTGGTGCCTGGGTTTTGTCGAGTCCTGAAATAATAAACAACTTTTAACACATTAAAAAATATATTCTGTCAACAGGTTCCTCTCTCTGTATCCCTCCCTACACACAGTCAACATGTCCCTCTCTCTCACTCCCCACCAATGCATGTGGCCAGCCTCTCCCTCTCTTGGACCCACATACACGTATATAGAGGCCTATTCCAATGAGGACATCAAGGTCTGGGGAAAACATACAAGATGTGAACATGCACAACTAAGACAGTATGCTGGGTGTGTAGGAATAGACGTACACGCGAACATGGAATATGCAGCAGAACGTATATGTGAATAAACGTGCAAAACGCCATGTGTGTCCTCGCAGCAGACACGTATAAACAAGACATATACCGTATGCTCGGACTGAGGTCCACGTGGATGGTCGAAAACATCCAGACCTGCACCATGGCCCACATGCAATAGGAAACAGTATGGAGTGATACCCCTCCTCAGGCGATCACATAGCAGAAGTTGGAAAATGGCCACACGGCATCCAAACCTTTCAGAGGCTGAGACACGCCTGCTCTGCAGGCTAGTCCTGGAAGAGGAGGCAGTCCTGCTCCCCATGGGGCAAAAAAGGTCCTTGCTGCAGCACACGGGGGCTGGGAGCACATCAGGACCACCTTAGCGCAGTAAGTAGGGAAAGCAGAAAGCTGCAGACATGTAAACAATAGGGAGGGACAGAGAGTGAATTAAAAAGGAGGGGTGGTGGGGAGGCCAGGCAAGGGCAGGAATATGAACAGTGCACAGAGTCAGGGGAGCAGACCCAAAGCAAAGTGAGGGAGGGTGAGGAGGACCCAGACAATGCACATAGAAAATGTGCCTCAGAGAAGAGTACGTAGGTGAAGCAGGTACCAGGGAGAGATGACCCCATAGAGAAACATAGAAAACACACACAAGTGCGCGTGACAATTTCCCTGTGGAATATGCAATTCTGAGGAGGAAATATCACCATGAGGCAGAGAATGGGAGAAACTACAAGGAAAGAACACTGTGAAGCACAGCAACCAACCCACAGAGATGTGACAATGTAGCAACACCCCCAGATCATGCCATGCCAAACTGTGCAAATGGAAAATGGTACAGCACAGTCTGGAATGGCAACAGGACAGTGCCACAGGTAAGGGAAGGCAAAGTAAAGGGACAGCACAAAACAAGCAAAACAGATGGGATGGAGCCCATGGCCCCCAGGACCCAGGCCACTGACCAAAGGATCATGCCAGAGCCCCAAATGACAGGCCACAGTGGCCAGTCACAGGCATAGGGCAAAAGGCAGCAAGAGCACAGAGCACAGACCAGAAAACAGCTGCAAACCCTCAACTGCCCTGATACTCTGCTGCGACCAAAGACAGGTGCATGCAGACCTGTGGAAGAGGGCACAGCAGCAGCAGTAAAGCAGAGATGGGAGGAGCAAACACAACACCCCCCTGTGCAGAAGTGATGGTCACAGCTGTCATGAGTACAGCATACCTAAACCATGTCTAGACAGTGGCCTGAGAAAGCCACAGGGATCCCTGAAAACCCAGAACAGAGAAAGTGAGGGTGGCACAGCAGCAGCACACCCAAAGCAAGCCAAGCAGGCGGGGACCACACATCAGCACCCAGGACAATGGCCAGCCCAGTGGGCTAGAGTCACACCCCAGCAGGAGGCAGGAAGTGTACATGCAAACTCTCAGTGGTGATGGGCCCAGCACAGGCAGGCAGAGACAGACATGCACATGAAAGGTGTTGTGCATTGCAACAGTGTCCCCCATGCTCCAGAAACCATGGTGCTGTGCACAGGTGACAGATAGCAACAACAGGTCTGAGAATAGCATCCAAAGGCCACAATAGGCATCACCGACTGGACCACAGAAAGCACAGATCCCACAGGGAACAGGTCAGGCAGCACATCTGGGCAGCGCACCACCATCCCCGTGGTCCCCAGTCCATGGCCTGGCCAGTATGCAGATCAGGCACACATAAAACAGGAAGCTAGGGGGTGCAGGGCCAGCTGCAGTCCAGGGAGAGGTAGTACATGGAATGTAGCAGCACAATGGGTCCAGCTCCAGAATCCACAGGTGGAGGGAGAGCACACAGGCAGTGGCAGGGAGGGAGGAAACATAGACATTCCTGTAATGCACCACTGTTTGTGTCCACAGACATTTCCACATCATGAGACACACAGAAGCATTCTGTGTGAGCTACAGGGCAATCCAATGCACCCGACCCCACCTGCTGAACCGCAATCGCCGGCAGCTGCAGCGGGAGCAGGGTGAGTATGCAGGCACTGTGAGAGCATAGGTGCCATGACACCCTACCTGCCATAGCGTAACCCAGACTATTCACTTCAAGGGAGACTGCATACACACAGAGGCACATTCTGTTGTGTGTGCCTGGCCACTGTGCATCTGGTGGGAATCAGATACACAGAGTTAGATGTGAATCTGATTGTGCAGGGCATGCCTAGCCCCTGTGGGATCAGAAGTGCATCTAGGCCATTATGTGCAGGCTGGGACCAGAGTCCCATTGGCCTGCACATACCAGACCCTGCCTGGCTATGCCAGCTAGGCCTCAGAGTGGAGCCGTGGTGCTGTAGCAGCCGGGTGAGATGGCACCACTGCCCCAGTCAGGGGCCATGATGCCTGGCTACCAACCAGAGTGTACAGTCCCTGCAGCCCAAACCCTGATCAGGCCCCCATGGCCACGGCAGGCTAGATGGAATCCCCGCACCCCCCACCCATCTGGTGCTGGCCATCCCTCCCATCCCCAGATGTTCAGGGAGATGTAGTCCACATCCGGGGCAGAATATGCCCCCTGTCCAGTCCGCTGGCCCCAGGCATACAGGGCTAGCCACTGAGATGGCCCTGTATGTCTAGGACCGTGAACAGCCCATCAGCCACCCCAACTCTGTATCGCCCTGTTCCGCCCCCATCAACATCTCCCCATACAAACCCCTTGTCTGTATGGGGAGGCAATCGTAGGGATGGCAAGGGGGGCGAATAGCGTGGATGGATGTCCCAACAGGATGTCCATCTCTGCTCTCTGCATCTCAGAAGATACCCCATAATATGGCTGTGACATGTCTGCCATGCACCCCCATGTACTGCCACTGATGTATTCACCTTATATACCCCACAGCCGTCCCAGTGGATGACACCCCACCCCCTGCACCAAAGGAGGCCAAGGAAGAGGAGGTGGGGATGATGGTGAGAAGACTGCAGAGGAGATGGCCAGAAAGGCTCGGGGGGCAGCTGTGGACATGGGTGGACAGAATCCACTGGGGCCACCACAACCACAGACAACCCCATTGTTTTATCCAGCTTCCCCTTCAGGGGGGAGTGGGGAGGAGGAGGGGGTTCAGGGTGAACCCTGACCCTCACAGTGGTACCCAGCTCCCCTGAGGTGAAGGGGCAGGATAACACACTGGGGGATGTAGAGGGAACCACACTGTGGCAGTCCCTGTGCCATGCCAGTAAGACAGCATGGGCTGAGGGTAGTGAGTTGGGGGCCATATCTGTGAGCGCCCCTGAGGTGGCAGAGTGTGCCATGGAGATGGACTCCCTTGAGGAGGATGAACTGCATCTTGGAAGCCGAGACCAGCTGTATTCCATGCTTTAAGAAAAGTGGAAGGAAGTCCAAAAAACTGCCAGCATGGTTTAAAGGTGAGGTCAGAGAGGCTGTTGTTGCCAAAAAAGCATCTTTCAGGAAATGGAAAAAAGAGCCAAACGAAGAAACCTGGAAACAGCACAAGCACTGGCAAGTCAAATGCAAGGCATTGATAAAGCAGGCAAAGGGAGAATTTGAGAAGACGCTTGCTGCGGAAGCAAAAACGTGAAATAAAGATTTTTTCAAGTACATTCGTAGCAAAAAACCTGTGAGAGAGTCAGTTGGTCCATTAGATGATAGAGGAGTTAAAGGGGCACTAAGAGGCGACAAGGCGATAGCGGAGAGATTAAATTAATTCTTTGCTTTGGTCTTTACTGAGAAAGATGTAGGGATGTTACCCATGACTGAAGTGGTATTTAAAGGTGCAGAAGAATTGAAGGAAATATCGATACATCGGGAAGATGTATTACAACTATTAGATAAACTGAAGAGTAGCAAATCACCTGGGCCGGATGGTAACATCCAAGGGTGTTGAAAGAACTGAAATATGAGATGGCAGACCTGCTATTAGTAATCTGTGAACTATCATTAAAATCATCTCTAATACCTGAAGATTGGAGGATCGCCAATGTAACCCCAATTTTTAAAAAGGGTTCCAGGGGTGATCCGGGAAACTATTGACCGGTGAGCCTCACGTCAGTACCGGGAAAAATGGTAGAAACCATCATAAAGAATAAAATTACTCAGCATGTAGATAATCATGGCCTAATGGGAGACAGCCAAGATGGCTTTAGACAAGGAAGATCTTGTCTTACTAATCTGTTATGTTTTTTTGAAAGTGTGAATAAACAGGTGGACAAAGGTGAGTCGGTTGATATAGTGTATTTGGACTTTCAGAAAGCCTTTGACAAGGTCCCTCATCAGAGACTTTTGGCAAAATTAAAGAGTCTTGGGATAGGAGGCAGTGTACTATTGTGGATCAGGAACTGGTTAAAAGATAGAAAGCAGAGGGTTGGGCTAAATGGCCAATTTTCCCAATGGAGAAAGGTGAATAGTGGTGTACCCCAGGGATCTGTGCTGGGTCCACTGCTTTTAGACATATTCATAAATGACCTGGAAAGTGGAACAACAAGTGAGGTTTTCAAATTTGCAGATGACACATAACTATTTAAAGTTGTTAAAACCCAAGAGGATTGTGGAAAATTGCAAGAGGATCTTGATAAATTGGAAGACTGGGCATCAAAATGGCAGATGAAATTTAATGTGGACAAGTGCAAAGTTATGCACCTAGGGAAGAACAACCCAAACTATGGTTACACAATGCAAGGTTCCACAATAGGAACCACCACCCAGGAAAAAGATTTAGGCGTCATTGTGGATAACATGTTAAAACCCTCGGCCCAGTGTGCAGCGGCAGTCAAGAGAGCAAATAGAATGCTAGGTATCATAAGGACAGGAATGGAAAATAAAACAAAAGATATTATAATACCTCTATATCGTTCCATGGTGAGACCGCACCTTGAATATTGTGTGCAATTCTGGTCGCCGTATCTTAAAAATGATATAGCGTTATTAGAAAAGGATCAGAGAAGAGCCACCAAAATGGTAAAGGGGATGGAAGGATACTCCTATGAAGAAAGGCTAAAAACGTTAGGGCTCTTTAACCTGGAAAAGAGACGGCTGAGGGGAGATATGATAGAAGTCTATAAATTAATGAACGGAGTGGAACGGGTAAACGTAGATTGATTGTTTACGTTATCAGAATATAGAAAGACTAGGGGACATGCAATGAAGCTACAGGGTAAGCTATTTAAGACTAATAAAAGGAAATATTTTTTCACTCAACGTGTAATCAAACTCTGGAATTTGTTACCGGAGGATGTAGTAAAGGCTGTTAGTGTAGCTGGGTTTAAAAAAGGTTTGGACAAGTTCCTGGAGGAAAGGTCCATAAACCATTATTAAGAAGGGACCCAGGATATCAATGCTTGACCCAGTACAAACATTGCGGAACCTGTGTCTTTTGGGGAAACTGCTAGGTACGTATGACCTAGATTGGCCACTGTTGGGAACAGGATACTGGGCTTGATGGACCTTGGTCTGACCCAGTATGGCATATCTTATGTTCTTATGTTCTTATGCATGATATGCCACCCAGTGCCGGTTGGTGGCAGGAGGAGGTGGGGGCCAGAGTGGGGCTGTCAGGGGATGTGTGCATGGTCTGGAGTAAGCAGGGCGTAGCAGGAGTGAATGGTCATAGGCAGAGGGAGATGGGAGATGGGAGGGGATGTGTATGAGCAGGGGAGGTGAGGGATGATGTGCTTGAGCAGGGGGGAGGTGAGGAAGGATGTATGTGAGCAGGAGGAGGTGGGGGGATGTATGTAAGCAGGGGGTGGCAGAGAGGGATGGCAGTGCAGAAGTGGAGTGCCAAGATGGGAGTGAGAAGGGGGAGGGAGGAGGGTTGGAGGGTGGGCAGGATGTGGGGCCTGGACAGGGGGAGGGGTGCATGGGAGGGGGTGGGCATGGGGAGGATTGGATTGTAAAAGAACACCCGCACTTGCACAGTGACATATATTCACTGATGTAAAATCATTCAAAGAAACACTACCACCGTTGATGACACGCCATGTTAAAAGTGGAGTTTGAAATCCTGGATTGCCGGTCAGGAAGGTGGGTGGGGAGCTGTGTATGGTATCCGTAGACAGACACCCCCATGTGTGGCTGGACCATGGACCCAGCCATGGGAGCAATAGCAAGGGGGGGGGCTGGCACATGTGGCATGTATGGGGCCATGGTGCCAACGTGACAAGACACCATGGCACAGCGGCCCAATGCAGTAGCCAGACTGCAGTAGCCGGGCATTTCAGCATGTATGCGGGAAACTAGGACTGGTGCATGGCATGCACGCCCAGGCCTGGGCCCTGTTTGGCCCCCCCACAGGCACATCTATCCCCCATAGGGTCAGGCCAAGGGCACAGCCCTGGTGTTCCATACACACGTGCCCACACAGGGGGCTGGACGGGTGATTCGGTGGGTGCCCCCATGTGTGATGGGTCCCCTGGGCTCTGTACCTATATTGGCCACCTGCCACAGTTGCATGTACCGGGCAGACCCTGCCCACCCCGTCCCATGCCCACCTGCCCACCTCCCCACCGACCCAACCACCCCCATGTGAAGTGTGACTGCAGGAGGTCCAGGTGTTCCGCCACACCCCTCTGGTATGCTGCACCATGCGCCTGCTGTGGAGCCATGTTTTCATCTTCCTCGTCCTCTGGCACACCCACCTCCACATCAGGCTCTGGCTGCCTCCTGCAAAGAGCATAGTTGTGCAGCATGCAGCAGGCCAGGAATATCCTGCACATCTTGGGGAGCTTGTACAGCAGGTTGCCACCTGACCAGTCCAGGCATCTGAAACAGCTCTTCAGCAGTCTTAACGTACACTCAATGACAGAACGTGTCTGCCAGTGTGTCCCATTGTACCACTGCTCCTCTGACATGAGTGGCCTGATGAATGGGGTCATCAGCCAGTGGTGAAGTGGGTAGCCTGTGTCACCTGCAGGGTTTGGAGGAGACAAACAGGGTCAGTAGGTCCTACAATAGGTGGTGATGGTCATCCCAATATGCCAGCCATCCCTACCATCTGCCCAGGGTGGAGGTGCTGGGGCTTGGCCCGGGATGCCCCTGGTCCTACAGGGAGGCTGCCAGGTGCTAACATCACATGCCTGAGCTCTGGTCCATCCCCTGTGTGCCGGTCCTGTGCATTGGTGTTGGCCCCCATGGGACGTGTATGTTATATGTGGAAGGGGGTGGGTATCCGGCTGGGGTGGCCATTATTGGCACCAAGATACCGGGGTCTGCTGCTCGCAGTTTGGCCCATAGTGGCAGATCATACATCCCTATGTTCCTACCCCCCCCCACCCATCCCGCCCATCATGCATGTGTGCCCTACCCATGCCAGGCTACACAAGCCCATGCAGGGTGGTGTGCCCATGCTGTACATCCCACCCAATGGCATCAGACATGCTGTGCTGCTGTGCCATCATCGCCATGCTCACTTGTCACAGGTGTGCGGCCCCCCATGCAGGCATGCAGTGGCCATGGTGCAACCACTGCCCCTAGCCATTGGTGTATGCCCCACACCCATGCACATCTCCATGGTGGCTATGGCTGGCCACCATGCATATGGTGGCCCTAACCCCTGTGCAGCACAGTGACCCACATGCATGTGTGCAGCCCCTGTGCCGGCTATACTTACTCAGCAGCCAGCCGCTGATGATGACGCTACTGTCAAAGGCCTCATATATCCCAGACTGGGCCAGGATATCGATATCGTGGCATTCCCCAGGAAAGTGCGCCACAACACCAGTGATCAGCATGTTGGCATCACAGGTGACCTGCATATTCATTGAATGATAGGCCTTCTGGTTCAGATATGCAGCCTTGTGGCAGTACAGGGGATGGAGAGCCACATGTGTGCAGTCAATTGCACCCAGGACAGCTGGGAAGTCAGCTGTCTCGTGGAATCATAGCATGACCACATGTTGTGCCAGAAATCAAAGTTTCACCTCTCCGTCTTCTATCAGAATCCAAAATACAGATATTTCAGAAAAGAATGAAGTGAAATACCTTGGAGTCATTATAGACCAGTCACTTAATATGTCAACACGCATAAAACAAACAACAAAAAATCTTCTACAAACTCAAAATGATAAAGCAACTACTCCCCCTTCTATACACCCATGATTTTAGATCAGTCCTACAAGCACTCATTATACCTCACTTTGACTTCAGTAATAGCATTCTCCAAGGATTACCAAAATAAACCATAAGACCACTCCAAATGGCACAACATGTGGCAGCACACATCGCATGGAATGCCAACATATCAGAACACATCACCCCCATATTATACAATTTACACTGACTCCTAATCCAGAGCCGTATAAACTACAAAATACTAGTAACCATATTTAAGCTCCTCAGAGACATAGCCCCCTCACACCTCTCTACACTAACATCTAAGGACCTAGATGCTCAAATGAAATGAGGATGTAGCAAAAACAAACTAACCACTCCATTGGACTACAGAAAATCCACCAAAGCAACAAATAACAGGCTTTTTCCCACTTTGCTCCCACTATCTGGAATACTCTTCCAGATGAGCTAAGAGAAATGAATGACTTCCCCACATTCCATAAAAAATTAAAAACGTACCTTTTCATACAGCATTTTGGAACCCCACGAGAGACTACCCATGCCGACCATAACTACCCACTTACGTAATCAGACCCTCCCTCTCAACCCCTTACTTTTCCTCTCCCTCTACTTGAATATCACCCACATAACCTTTGATTAAATACTGTATGCATTAACTTCCCCTAGTTTACGACATCAAACCTAAGGACCCTGCACACTGAACATAGTTCTCAACTTAGGCAAGATTTAGCCGATGTTTTGTTCAGACATACTGTATATAGTTCAATTGTTTCATGTAAATGATTTTGTGCTGTTAACTATACATCTCAAACGTTGTTCGATGTAAACCACATTTGATCTATTGGAAAAAGCAGTATAGAAATTCTAATAAATAAATAAATAAAATAAATGACGCGCTGCTGCTGATGTGGGGCATGCGGAAAGGTGATGTACTGCGCAGTATGCACCACAAGGGTGTCCAGGACACCAGTGATACATCGTGACACCGCTGCCTGGCTGAGGCCCACCACCTGGAAGGAACCAGTTCCCAGGAAGGTGAGAGCTGTGAGCACTTGAACATGGATGGGAACTGTGTCCTGTCTGTGTGCACACAGTGCCAGGTCTGCATGCAGTTCCAGGCACAGGTCATGGATGGCGGCGCGGTCAAACCTGTAGCAGGCCATGCAGAGCTCTTCACTCAGGCCCAGGTACTGGCAGCGCAGCCTGGGTATGCTTGGATATGGTTGTTGCCGTCTGCCCCTCCAGCGCTTCCGTTCTGCATATGCAAGCAGGGCCATCGCGAGCCATGTGCATGTCTCCTTCCACTGCATAATGTGTCTGGCTGCAACAGCATCTCACTCTTGTGGGGGGAGGCAACAGGTCAGGACATGTGTTGCATAGGTTTGGGGCCCATCACCCACAGTGTATGTCCCACATGACCGGGTGCTGACACATCTGGGTAGGTTGGTGCTACACCCACCCCAGCTCCAGTACATACTGGGTGATCCTATAGCCACCTGCCATCCACATGCCCTGCTCCCACCCAGGCCTGAGGGACACAGAGGCAGGCAGGGGTGACTCCCCTGCACGCCCTCATCTGCCCAGCCTGTCCTTCACCATCTGCCATCCACCATCCGGTTGGGCAATGTCCATCTCCATGGTGGGAGCCATCACCCATGCAGGTCACCTACCCAGACACAGAGGGCTGTCCTTGGGGTCTGCCCTGTATGTCACTGCAACCCACCCTCCTGCAGCACTGCCACAGCCCCTGTTGGGTGCTCTGTACCCATCACCTCACATATCTCCGTCTATATCTCCACAGGATGCCCTCACTGTTGCCTAGGGGAGGTCACTGTCAAACCATGTTGGCATGCCTCTGGCAGACATTGTACAACAGGCACACATGGCACCTACCTGTGTGTGGTTACTGGTTGTGGACTCTGCAGAGGTTCATCTACTGGTCAGGATATCGCCTCAGTAATGTCCTGCACCGTTACCAATGGATACGACTGTTGAAAGAGTGGACACCCAACCGTGGACATGCTTTATACCTGTAGGGCATGTCTAGATGTCACCACACATATGTACATAGATGTCTGTATGTCTACACATTAATCAACGCAGAAACATGGACTGTATTCTGTGCACTAGTACAGCTATGCTGCTATACATCTAGCCGCCATAAAACGTACATCACTTCTTCGGTCACGCCTCCGTGGCTTAGACGTCTTCCTAGCCTGCTGTTTTTGTTTGGACATGTTCCTGAGCAGCTACATCTGTGTTTGGAGGCTTTCCTGTGCAGCTGTGTGGTCGGCAATGGCCCCGAGGGTCTCAGCGTGGAAGCACAACTTTGGTGATAGCTAACTGACCCTCCTCATAGAGGTGGTTCTTGATGACTTTGCTGCTCTGATGGGCACAGATGAGTGCAAGCTGAGTGCCTATGAGCATCAGCAGCTGTGGCTGGTCATCTGTCACCAGCTCAATGCCATACCACAACAACCGTGAGATTGAGGACCTTAAGCGGAAGTGGAGGCAGGTGCACCAGGACGCATGTGGAAAGGCACACAATGAAGGTCCAGATGGACAGGAGCCACAACTGACTGACCTGGAGAGGCAGGTCCTAGCAGCGGTTGACACTGATACATTGGAAGGCGACCCCCAATCTGGCCTTCCATGGACAGGGTCGGGCTGCGAGGAACCCCCTGCACCCCTCACCTTTCCGCTGCTGCCCAGGCCTGCCATCCCCGACTTCCAGGGGGACTTATTCTACCTCCGAGGTGGAATAAGTCCCCCATCCAGTTTGCTGGCCCCAGACATACAGGGCCGACCTCAGAATCGGCCCTGTATGCCCCGCCCTTGCTCCACCTCCGGAACGCGCCCTCCTGCCCCCGTCCAAGCCTCCCTGTACAAATGTGTTGTTTGTACGGGAGGCTTTTGACAGGGCTGGCGGGGGACGAATTGTGATATCCATCCCTGCTATTCGCGGGACAGACTAGCCCCCCTTGGCCTCCTAACCTAGCTGCTCTGTTATAAAATTACTCTTCTTGAGGATAATATAACAAGGCACCAAATTAGAGTAAGCACATAAGCACATAGGCTGCACCTATTTTATAATAGAAAAGGAATTTTTAAAGGAGAAAACAACTCAGAGCAAAGAACATTATTAAACTGTAAACAACCTTTTATTTTGCTACAACCTTTTGATGCAAAAGAAAAAAAAACAAAAAAGATGTTGATTTGATAAATATGGCAAAAACACCACTTTGCTCAGTGTTTCATGCCTGATTTGGATCCTCCACTTTTTTTGTATCTTTTCCATCGAGACAAGACCTCACCTGGACAGTTTCTTAGCAGATGATAGGCCTTCATGCTTCTTCTCTTCTTGCCACCAGTTTTGCTGCATTGGAGGAGGTGGTAAGAGGAGACAATAAGAGAGTGGAGACATTGAGAGTGGTGAAGACAGGCTGGTGGGGAGAGAGAAGGCTGGGGTTGTGGGAGGAGGGAGTTCTAGATTGGGGAGCATGTGTTGAGTGCTAGAGGGATATGAGTGCTGGTGCTGGTTACTGAGAGTGGGATGGGGAAGTGTGAGTATTGGATTGTCTTGCTGGTGCATCTGCTGTATGGCAGTGTATGTATTTGATTCAACTGGAAAGGATACTCAGCTATAATATTTGCACTGCAAAAATAACAATACTCATCAATTTCTTGTAAAGATCTAAAACCAGAAACTCTATAGATATTCCAGCTGCCAGCCATAGAATATGACTCCTTCAAACAATGCTTAATTTTGTGGTTTAAGTAATTTTTTCGCATATGAATTGTGCTGCTGTTATTTTTGTATTTTGTTTAGACAATCTCATCGAGTTCCATCAAGCTGTCTCGTCACTAAAGCCCATGGAAACATTCAGAGCAGTATCCAGGACTGGTTGCCATAGAAATAACTTTATTTCTTTTTAGGAATTTTTTAAAGCCTCTCTTTTTCTAAAAGTGAATGTCTCCACATTCAGCGCCATGCCTAGCCCTATAAGAGTAGTGCAGCCGCACAGGGTGCAAAGGCTTAGGGGGCTCATTTCAGCTGCCTGCTGTTGCTCTGCTGCCACCACTTTTTCTTCTCTCAGTGCCTGCGGCACCGGCAGCAGCTGAACAGACCTAAAATAATAAAAAAAAAACTAATCCCAAAGGTCTTACCGCAGATCTGGTCCGCCCCTCCTCTGACGCAACGTCAGAGAAGGGAGGGATCAGATCTGCTTAAAGTATAGAGTCGAAAGACCCGCTTGGGTTTTTTTTTAACACATTTTAAAGTTAGGTCTGCTCTGCTGCTGCTGGCACTGCCGCAGAGAAAACAGAGGGCAGCAGCAGCAGGGCAAGAGCAGGCAGTGGCGGGATGAAGCCATAGAGGTATGGGGGGGGGGGGGGGTGCACGCCCAATGTGCAAGTTGCACAGAGCGCAATTCTGGCTCGATACGGCCCTGTCCACATTAATCTTCTGATATTTGATCTTGTTTAGGAAGACTTTAAAGACTTTCCTCTTTCTGTAATGTGGGTTACCAGATTCTCTCTGGTGGGCTCTTTTGTTGATTAGGACTGGAGGCAGCACTTATGGGTTGGGGCTTTTTTTTAATTTTATCTTATTTTTATTTGGGGGTTTATGAAATTGATGTATTGTAATGGTGTTGATTTTATGCCTTTGTACACCACCATGTATGCTCTAGCAATTGGCGGCATATAAGCTTTTTAAAATAAAATAAATAAATAGATCTCCTACTTTTAGATTGTGAGCTGACACATGATAGAGAGCAACAGAGCCCATGCAGGCGACTGCTTAAGTAGCGCAAAAAGTTTTTAAAAAAGGGCGAATTAGCTTTGTTTTCTTTGTTATTCTTGAAATCTAATATATTTGACATTAAAAGTAGAGTTCAGCACATACTTGTTCATGTTTTTGTTGTGTAAAATGATTATATTTAAACTTGCTGCTAGTGTAGTAGCATGACACTCTGTTAGAATATCTTACCAGGAGTTTCAGAATATTTAACAGTAGCTTTAGGTATTAGCCTGATGGCTAAGTGACAGTATTCCGCACTGCATGTGGGAGATTTGGGTTCAACTCCTGAGCTTGGCATTTGTTCCTTGGGCAACTGGGTCTAGGAATGTTGCAGAGGGAGGCAGTGAGTCTCAGCCATTGCACAACAGCATCATCTAGTAGTCAGGCTCGGTGCACACATAGTGAACTCTGGAGAAGGTAGTATTCTATGGCCCCCAGTCAAGGACTGTCACTGATACAGATGGATTATGGGCAAAGGAGACATATTAGGAAATGGGAGGAAAAAATTCCCAGGCTGTCTGAACATGCTGATGGCACTAGAACCCAGTAGAGGCTGGATCCAATTGAGCTAGAAACCTAAAGGAGCAAGAACCAACTATTAGACCCTCTAAAAAGGAAAATGAAAGAGTATAGCTCTAATAGATACAATAATCTTTGCATAGATTTCAGGGGATGTCAGCATTGTAGCTAGGAAGATGCATACAGGCAGTGGCATAAGGCACGTGTGAAAGGGCACAGAGCAGTGCTTTCCAAACTTTTATCCCATTTGACTCCATTTTAACAACTGAAAATTCACATGACCCCAGATGATGATGAAATCAAAATAGCAAGTCTCTAGCCTCCTTCCCCTCCCTCCACTCATCTAAAGCAGGGAGGCAGCAGCAACAGTAGTGGCAACTTCAGTAGCAATCAGCACAGGGTCCCTTATTTCAGTGTGCAGTACTCAGCATGGATTTCCAATCTAACAGAAAGCTTATCCAGGTGGGGACAAGGACCAATGAATGTTCACTTGCTCACAGGCCACAGGCTGACTGGTGACTGCCACTGCTTGGCAAAGGTTACAGTGAAAGTTCAGACAGAAGGGGAAATGGCATGTTTCTGTGACCTCCATCCACTGATGATGTGACCCCATTTGGGGTTCTGACCCCAAGTTTGGAAACCACTGGTATAGAGAAGGGAGTCCCTGCCCTCCTTAAACCCAACCCTCCTCAATAAGGCCATAGCTGGGAAGCTCAGAGACAAGGAGAGAGTTTGAGAAGGAAGTGTAAAAGCTCAGGCACAGGGGAGGTCACGTGACGCATGAGCGAGTGAGGACGCTTCTCTGCTCGCTCCGGGACTGCCTCTTAAATTAGTCTTTATTACTTATCGCTTCTTCTTCCAAAAAGATTGAAACTGAGCAAAAGGGTGCAGGAACGGCTGGAGTGCAGCTTGGGGAGTCAATTGAGGCACAATGCCCTTACCCGCAAGGAAGGACCATGACAGAATGAGCAAGGCTGGAACTTCAGTCCCAGCTGTGATCCAACCTGCATCGCCCAGAGCAGAAAGTATGGATTCCTCGACAGAAGAAGTAGCGAAAGAAGTGGTGAAGTTATTGGACCCAAAATTTGACCAGATACTTAAAAAGCTGGAGGAGGTGGGTGATTTGTTGGTGGAGGTAGGCCGGAGAGTAGAAGAACTGGAGCTCCATGTAGCTGCCATTGAGGATGCGGAGGGGTGCCGAGCACGGGAAAGTACAGCGCAGCAAACACAGATAGAGGCCCTAGTAGCTAAAGTGGATGATTTGGAAAACAGATCGAGGAGGAACAACCTGCAGCTGGTAGGGGTCCCAGAGTCTACAACGGACCGGATGCTTCCATCCCTGATTGAATCTTGGCTGCCGAAGGAACTGGGTCTGGAATCCTTGGTTGGCTTAATCCAGGTGGAGCGGGCACACCGGCTGGGGATCAGGACGGAGACCAGACAGTGGTAATAGTGCATTCTGAACTTTCAGCACAAGGCATAACTGCTCCAGGCTTACCGTAAGAAAGGAGACTTGGTGTTAGAGAATCAGTGGATTTTGCTATTCCAGGATTACTCTGCAGCAGTGGAGGCAAAGAGAAAGGAATACGCTCCACTTTGTGCCTCTCTGTTTAAGCGGAAGATTCGATTTACACTAGCCTACCCAGCAGTGCTAAGGGTCTCTAACCAGGGCCAGAATCATTCATTTGATACGCTGGCTGCAGCGAAGCGGTTTATGGCCAACCTGGACAAAGACTTGGAGCCTTCAAATTGAGAGATTCCTACACCCCTGGTGGGAGATAAAGGGGTGCTGTAGGCTCAAACATTTACAGAACTTGGGAGAGAGGACGAAACTCTGTGCTTGTGCCTTGTCCCCAATAAATGTTAAAGGTCAGCGGTCACCATTTGAACATGGAAGAGAACTGAGGCGGTTTGGTGTTCGGTTGCAGAGGGAGATGCCCCCTCATAGAGGATCAAGAGGAGGAGGTAGTACTGGTGAATTGAGGCAGCCCTGCAGTGTCGAATATGGACTTGACCTCAGCTGAGAGGTGCTGAGGAGTGGAAGGACTGAGACATTGCTTGGGATGTGCTGGAGGAGGGGGAGGGAGGAGGGATGTGTGGATGGAGGTGAGAGAGTGTTGTACATATGGAAGTGGGGGAATTGGCATGAATGGGAAAGGGGTGGTGGGTTGGGGAAAGGAGTGACTAAGGTAGTGTCTCTGCATCGCTTGGTTGGTATGGGAGTCATGTGTGAACAGATGGTGCGCTCTCAGAACATGCATACTGGAAGCCCTGGAGCAGAGGCTGGGCAGCTCGGGGCGAACCAACTACATATATATATTTAGCTGATGGGATAAACATGTTAAGATATCAGTATGCCATGTGATCTGCGTATGGTTACTTGGAATGTGGGAGGGGTAAGCACGCCTGTTAAACGTACTAAGATATTGCAGACTCTAAAGCGGAAAGGGGCTCAGCTGGCTTTCCTCCAAGAAACGCACCTAAATGAGCGGGAACATGATAAATTGAAGCGGGACCAGGTGGGGCAGGTGTATGGGGCTTCTTCGGGAATGCGAAAGAGGGGGGTAGCAATTTTGATATGAAGAGGCATTCCTCTGGAGGTTGTCTCAAAGGAAGTGGATAGGCAGGGCTGATATATATTCTTGCATGTAAGGGTGTGCGGGGAAGAAATGCTGCTAGGCAATGTGTACGCCCCTAATACATATGACCATAAATTTTTCAAGTGTATTGTCCAAAAGCTAATATGGCACCCCAGATACCTGTGGTTTTCGCAGGTGACTTCAATTGCCTGCATGTCCTGAGTTGGATAAGACTGGCTCGGTGGGGCGAGGGGGATGGAAACACAAAGGAGTGGGTTATGTTTGTAAAATGGGGGAGGTAGTTGATGTATGGAAAGTGTTACATGCGGGAGAGAAGGATTACACACATTTGTCTAGAGCGCATCAAACTTGGTCCCGCATTTATTTATTTATTTACATTCTCTTATATACCGCGCTATTCTGCATCAGTGTGGTTTACATTGAACAAACTGAAATTACATTGAACAGGGCATTATAACTTGGAGATAACTATTTTACAGGGAACATGGGCTATGGAGGGTTATGTGGCTTGATTACATTCTAGTGTCGAAGCATAGCTTTGGGAGAGTTGTGAATGCAGAGATTGAACCGATCATAGTGTCTGATCATGCGATGGTTCGGATAGATTGGCGAGGGAGGGGCCCCCTGGATCGTAGGTGGTCTTTCCCAAGACACTTGTGGAAAGATGAAGCTTTCCAGGAGTATCTGGTGTTGAATTGGGGAGAGTATGAGCGGTTCAATGAAACATATGCTAGTGTGCCTGCTTTATTTTGGGAGGCTGCGAAAGCTGTGATGCGGGGACACGTTATTGTGTACGTGGCTAAAAGAAGGAAACAGATAAACCGCCAAATTCTGCAGTTGTCACAGGAGCTGCAGGAGCTCAAGCGGGCAGCCTTGTCAAGCCCAGATGTGGTTCGTAGGAGGGCATATATGCAACTATAGGCCCAGCTTAATGCAGTGCTACATAATAGAGCAGTGTACTCTATGCAATTCTATAGGCATCAATTCTTCTATTATGGAGATCGGACGGGAAGGCTCTTAGCGTGATTGGTAAGGGACTGGGGCAGCACTAAGTTGGTGGCAGTGATTAAAGACGCGGGAGGAGTGAGACATAATGAGCCACAGAAAATAGTGGATGTTTTTCCGAAATTGTATAAGGAATTGTACACCCCAGATAGGGAGGATCGAAAGAAGGAGAAAAGATTCTTAGATGCTGTGCCGCTCCCTACTTTGACTGACGCAGAGCTATTAGAACTTAACAAGCCCATAACGGGCAGGGAGATTCAAAGAGTTATCAGGGCAGGAGCTCTGCATAAAGCACCGGGGCCTGATGGATATGGAGCAGAATATTACAAAATTCTGGAGTCTCAAGTGACGCCGACATTGGCGGCCCTGTACACAGAAGTGCTAGAGGTGGGACAGTTTCCGAGGCACATGCGGACAGCAACCATCTCAGTTATCCCAAAGACAGGCAAGGATCCAGAGGACCTGGCCTCATATAGGCCGATATCTTTGATCAATTATGACATGAAACTCTTGGCCTCAGTCTTAGCCAATCATTTTCAGAGTATTCTCCCTAGGCTAGTAGTACTACACCAATCGGGATTTGCGAAAGGAAGGGAAGCGTTCCTAAATATTAGTAAAGTTTTGTTGGGTATGGAGTCTTGCTTGTTTAGGAAAAGCCCTCTAATGTTAGTCAGTCTTGATGCTGAAAAGGCTTTTGATTGAGTTTCGTGGACCTATATGTTTGAAGTGATGCGACGTTTTGGATTTGGGGGAGCTTTTCTTAAATGGGTTAGAGCTTTATATGCTGATCCTTTGGCCTACATTTTAATAGGAAGTATGCAGTCTCGGACTTTCTTGTTTGGAAGAGGGACACATCAGGGATGCCCCTAGTCTCCCCTTGTTCTTCAATTAGAGCCTCTATTGATTTCATTAATCAACATGGAGGAGGTGAGAGATATACAGTGGGGGAAAGGGGGAATCAAGCTAAGTGTAATTGAAGATGATATGCTTCTTTGCCTCTAGAATCCTCCCCAGTCCTTGGAGGCAGTGCTGCGGCAAATTGAGCTTTTGGCACATTCTCCGGGTTGTAAATTAATAAGGCTAAGTAAATGGCGCTAGATGTAGGAGGTTTGGTTAGGGAACAGTGGTGGGGGAGCTTCCCCTTGGTGTGGGCAGAGGGTCAACTGTGATACTTGGGTATCCAGCTGCTAGAGAGGGTGTCACAGCTTTATAATGTTAATATCAAACCCCAGATAGCGCAGACGATTGAGAGAATGGCGAAGTGGCATGATCTTCCTATCTTTCTTAAGGGATGGATAGCCCTCTTTAAGATGATGGAACTTCTGTAGCAGCTGAGTAGCATGCAATAAATAATACCCGGAGTCAGTTCAAGGATCCAAGCCAAGTTTAATGTGCACATGGCCCAAGCATCAAAGGACTGAGCAATGGCGAACAGGCACACCTTCCTTATATACAAGTTTTACAGTTTGATACAGGCAGACTTTCTATTGGTCCCAACGCCCCCTGCACCCATCCAATCAGGGACCCTCTCTGGGCTATTGCTCCCTGTTCCCCCTTCTCAGGCTAGTCTAACAAAGGCACAGTTCTATGTTATGGCTACACTTCTACTGCAAGGTCATATCTAGCTCGAGGAATGCAAAAGTATCCATTTAGTATGGAAGTATTGTGCAAGCTTTGTAATAAACTGATTTTTCTAACTTTTAATTCTTTACTCTAAGAACAGGAAGGTGGGAGTTAGAATCCAGGCCTATCTTACAGGCCTTTCACATCTATATAGGCCATCGCCTACCACATTCCCCCCTTTGATTATTCTCACCCTTAATAAGAGAGGGTGAGAACTAAATCACATATTACACTCATTGAAAAGCATAACCTTGGGGTATAGGGTGATACTGCCCTATAGCCAACACTTTAGTTGCTGTCTGCTGCTTCACAGTGTTATCAATAACTGAAGTTATAGTGCGCAAGCAAAGGGGTAGGAGACATAGGAGAAACAAGCACACAGCCGATTTATAATACAACAAACACAAGAGTTGAAAACATGGAACCAAACCATCCATCAAGCTCCAGTCCACGCCATTTCTGGACTGGCACACAGGCTTGCTTCCGCATCTGTTCGGCTATGTCTTCGACAACTCGGCCTTCATTATCAATCAAGGGACCCCAGGGTTGTCTTTCTCCCACGGCTTCCACTGCACCCTGGCTCCCACGACGTGTGACAGGAGTAGGGTTGTAGATTCTTAGTCTCTTACAGTAGTGGTTGTCGTCGCAAAGTGGGCCGCAATGGAGTTTCAGGGTCATATACGGAAGTTCAATGACCAAGTTCAGGAGCGGCTGCTGGCTTTACTCGACTGTGATGGATCCAAGGTTCGAGTTCCGCAACTGTAACTGCTGTAGGGGTTATTATGATGACATCTTAAGGTCCCTTCCAATGCCAACGGTGTCTTTCTCCGCTCTGTAATCCACACCGAGACTCCAAGCTTGAGAGGATGCAGAGGTTGATGGGCAGCTGATCTTGTACCCACGTATGAAGACTCTGCAAAACAGAACTTAAAACCAATAGTTCTTGTCTAATAATTTCAGATCCGATCTGTTTCATATCTCCTTTTACAATAGGCGGGGGGTCGCCCATACAGAATCTCAAAAGGGGAAACTCCTAAAGACTTAGTAGGGGCTAAGTATATCCTGAGAAGGGCTATAGGAAGAACTCAGAACTGGAGCTACTTCAGGTGAACGTCTTGGCAAAGGTTAGATAACTGTGATTTCAGGGTGCCATTCATACGTTCTACTGTTCCTAAATTCTGAGGTCTGTAGGCAATTTGCATCTGATAATGTTAATATCTCGGGATCATACTTAATGGACTTGCTACCTGAGGTTATCAACCCACATTCTTTGCAAAGGGCCCCATGTGCATGCAAGGTCGTAAGGGCATACTTGGAATCTGTGTACACATTTAGACGGACCCCTTTTCCTATTGTCAGTGCTCTAGTGAGAGCTGTCAATTCAGCTTTCTGTGCTGAAGTTCCTGGGGCCAGAGCTGTGGACTCGACTACCAGATCAAGGGTCACCACTGCATATCCGGCACAACAATGTCCATTAATGATAATAGGGCTGCTTCCATCTACAAAGAAAGTCCATTCAGGGTTCTCCAAAGGAACAGCAGTCAAATCCAGGCGACTTGAGAATACAGTGTCCATAGTTTCTAGACAGTCATGATCAGGGGGGGTCAAGACCAACTGGTAACAACGTAGCAGGATTTAGAGCTTGACTGACCATCAATTGTACAACATACTTGGATACTACAACATCTGTGAATGCGTGAGCCAAAAACTTCCTTTGTGTTCCATGAGGGTCAGAACAAAGTGCGGTACAGTAACTTGAAGATTTTGTCCCGGGGTGAGCTTGTCAGCTTTGCTCACTAGGAGGGCTGTAGCTGCAACAGCTCTCAAACAAGGGGGCCAGTCTTTTGCAACTACATCCAATTGTTTTGACAGATAGGCTACTGGCCGTTGCCAAGATCCAAGAGATTGAGTCAACACTCCTAGAACATTTCCTTGTGACTCATGGACATAGAGACTGAAAGGTATTCTGGACATCTGGTAGACCCAGAGCTGGTGCTAACATCACATCAGAGCGGTTTTTCAAAGATCGAAAGGCTGCATCCTGTTCAAGTCCCCATTCCAATGGAGACTTTTCCATTCCTTTGATAGCTTGATACAAGGGTTTTGCTAGCAGCGCAAAATGGGGGATCCATATACAACAGTACCCTGTGGCACCCAAGAAGGCTCTCACTTGCCTCCTGGTGGCTGGAGTGGGAATACTGCATACAGCTTCTTTGTGTTCTGGTCCCAGGCGTCGAATTCTGCTGGACAGCTGGAATCCCAGCTATTTAACTTGTTTGACATAATCGCGCTTTGGCTCTTGAGACTTTGTATCCAGCCTCATTAAAAGGTGCAAGAGTTCACTGGTGGCTTGTAGACATTCACTGTTTGGAGTTGGTGGTCATTCACATACTGAAGAAGAACCCTGTGTCCTGGGTTCACATAGTAGCTTGGGGTAATCAAGTTCAGGTGAGTTGGCCCTGCCTTCCTGTTGTGGGGTCTTGCCATTCAAAAGCAAACAAAAGTTGACTGGTAGGGGCTAGGTGTATACAGAAGAAGGCCTTTTTCAGGTTCAGTACAGTGAAATGAGTAGCCTCAGCGGGGATCAGTCCCAAGAGAGTATTTGGTACCACTGGGTGTATAGTCTCAACTGCATCATTTACCCGCCTTAGATCTTGTACTGGGCGGTAATCCCCTGTCCCAGGTAATCTGTTCCAGTCCTATGGAGCAGCAAGGTGGAATGAACAAAGTCTGGAGTTGCAGTGGCAGAGAAGGGCACAAATAAAAGGGATCTGCCAGAGGAGCGGAGTTCCTGAGGAGTGTAGAGTGACATAAGAGAGGAAAGGTAGTGAGAAGCCACAGAATGAATGCACTTGCAGGTAAATTTGAACTGGATGCAGAAATGGATAGAGAGCCAGTGAAGTGACTTGAGAAGATGGGTTACATGAGCATAGCGACACTGGTGGAAGATTAGCCATGCAGCTGAGTTTTGAACAGTTTGAAGGAGAGAATGATGATTCAGAGGGAGACCAGTTAGGAGTTGGTTACAATAGTCAAGCCAGGAGGTGACTAGTGAGTGGATAAGGGTCTTAATAGTGTGTATAGAAAGGAAGGGATGAATTTTGCAAATGCTAGAGAAAGAAATGACAAGTTTTAGCTATCTGTTCGTTGTGTGCAGAGAAAGAGGGAGTAGAGTTAAAAATGGCCCCAAGATTGCAAACTGAGGAAACAGAGATGAGTGTAGTGTTATCCACAGAAATAGAGAAGGGAGGAGGGAGGGCGGTGGGTTTAGGGGGAAATTTAAGGAGCTCAGTTTTGGCCATGTTCAGTTTCAGATAGTGGTGAGACATCCAGGCAGCAATGTCGGATAAGCAGGCAGAGATCTAGGCCTAGATTCCTGGGGAGATTTCAGACACAGAAAGGTAGATTTGAGAGTCATCAGCATAAAGATGGTACTGAAAACCACAGGAGGAAATAAGTGCACCAAGGGACAGAATATATATAGAGAAAAGGGGAGGTCCCAAGATAGAGCCCTGAGGTGCACCAACTGAAAGTGGGATGGCAATAGGAAGGATTCACCAGAACATACAGTAAAAGTGTGATGGGAGAGATAAGAAGAAAACCAGGACAGAACAGAGCCCCTAAATCCAAGCGAAGAGAGGGTATCAAGGAGAAGGTGGTGATCAAAAGTGTCAAAGGCAGCAGAAAAGTCAAGAAGGATGAGAATTGAGTAGAGAAACAAGTCACTGGAGACTTTGGCAAGAGACGTTTCTGTGGAATGTAGAAAATGAAAGCCAGATTGTAGTGGATCCAGAAGGGCTTGAAAGGAAAGAAAGTCAAGACAGCGATGGTGAACCGCTCGTTCAAGTAGTTTTGAAGCAAAGGGGAGGAGAGTGATAGGTTGATAACTGGAAGGACAGGACGGATCATGTTTGAAGGCCACAGGAACAGTTGCAGTGGAAAGCGATAGGTTAAGGATATGACAGATGGAAGGGATGACGGTGGAAGAGAGAGAGTTTAGTAGACAGCTGGGATGGGATCAGAGGAGCAGGTAGTCAGTTTGGAGGAAGAAGATTTGCAGTTTCCTCTTCAGTGATTTCAGAAAAGTAAGAACATGTGACACAAGGTGAGGGAAGGATTTGGAATTGAGGAGGGGGAAGATGAGATGGAGGTGACCTTGGAGAGAATTCAAGGCTAGTCTTCTGGACTTTGTCATGTTGTCAGTCAGTTCTTCACCAGTCTTCCTGTTTTACATGCTTTTCTTGTTATTCTGAAGGTTTTTATTGTTTTAACATAGAAACATCAAAACATAGAAACATGATGACAGAAAAAGACCACATGGCCTATCTAGTCTGTCCTTCCATATCAACAACTACAACAGTCCACTTTTTACCTTTAGAGATCCTTTGTGTTGGTCCCATGCTTTTTTGAATTCAGTTACTGTCCTCATCTCTACCACCTCCACTGGGAGACTATTCCATGGATCCACTACTCTTTCCATAAAGAAATATTTCCGCATATCACTCCTGAATCTATCTCCCTTCACCCTCATCCCATGTCCCCTTGTAGCAGAACTTGCTTTCAATTGAAAGAGGCTCTCTCCCTGAACATTTATGCCAAGGAGGTATTTAAACATCTCAATCATATCACCTCTATCCCGGCTTTCCTCTAAGGTGTACATATTAAGATCCTTAAGTCTGTCCTCATATGCTTTATAATGAAGCCCACTAATCATTTTAGTAGCCACCCTCTGCACCGACTCCATCCTGTTCACATCCTTTTGAAGGTGCGGTCTCCAGAATTGCACACTATACTCCAAATGGATTTTGTTTGAAGATATGCTTATTTTAATTTGTGAACTTTCATTTCATGATTTTGAATTTTTTATGATTCTGTTTATTTATTTATTTAACAATTCTTATATACCGCCTTTTAAGGGTATCAAGGCAGTTTACATCGAACACAACTGAACTTAAGTTGCATAGAACAAGTAGTGGAATTGCTGTAGCAAAGTGCAATCAATGAATAAGTCCAGGAGTCGATTGACAGGGTCCAAGTCAGTTTATTGTGCACAAGGCCCAGTCAGTCAAAGCTTCAAAAGATACTGAGCGAAAGTTTATACAGAGACATAACTTTTTATACCTCTTTTTCAGTTTGATACATGAAAACTTTCTATTGGTTCTAGCTCGATACATGCAAACGTCTCATTGGTTATACATTCCCTTCATTTGTCCAATTAGAAATCCCTCCGGAGCCTAGCAACCGGCCCCCTCCTTTAGGATTACTTGAACAATGGTACAGTTCTAAATCTCGTTACTTTTCTACTGCAAGGTTAACTTTGGCTTCTGGAATGCATATACTGCAACATTTCTGTTCTTTCACATACAAGAGAATAATAGAAGACATGAATTCATGAAAACTTCTTATTAAGCATTTTAAAACATCTTTCTTATTTTTCACAGATTTTTGGTTCTTTTCTAGCTATAATGGGAGTTAGGATCCAGGCCTAACTTACAGGCCTTTCATAGTAGCAGGCCATGCTAGGCCATAGCCTACCTCATTCCCCCCTTTGATTATTCTCACCCGCAAGTGAGGAAGGGTGAGAATTAAATCAATTACACAGGTACACTAAAAAATTTTTTTTTTAAACTGCCTCTAATGTTTCGATTGATTTTTACGTTTTTTGGTGCGCTGAATCCAAATCTGGTAACCAATTTGCTCCATCAAGTACAGATTTTTTGCTACATTGGGTTAGCAGTTTGAGGTGAACGTTTCAGATTGAGTGCGATCGAGATAAAAGTTTCTTGGATGAATTCTTTATACTAATTGTTTAGTAGTTATTCAAATAAGAATAAAGAAAATTGTAACAAGGCAGCACATAAGAATAGAGTAATGTCAACAAACACACTGTGATGGTAGCAAAATTGTCTGCACTTAAAACAGCCACATACATGTGCACAAACATTGAGCATATAAGAGCGAGGTTAGACACAAAGCAAAGCAAAGAAATGTGCAAAAACTGTTGTACAGGTATGTATGTAAGAATAGAAAACGCAAACCGCACCATTGCAATACATGAAGACAAACACCCGATGGTGTGAAAATAAAATTCTAATAAATGAGATCCGACACTGTGGTAATAACTAGCAAATTTTTATTTCAAAGTTTAGTAAAAACACGATATTTGTCAACACAGTTTAGATTTTAAAGTCATTCTTGGGTCAATCAATCTCCTGGTGGGCCCGTTTCTTCTTCCCCCGAATGCTTCTCTTGGTGCGCTGCTTGGCGTATTTTTCATCTGGGGTTTCCCGCAGCAGCAACCAGCAGAAATCAGCCATCATAGTGGTGTTCCATCTTCCTTGGTACCTTCTCTCTGCGTCCTTGATGTCCTGGTGAAACCTTTCAGCTTGTTCTTCACTGTACGCCCCCAAGTTTTCGGGAAAGTAGTTCACATGGGAGTGCAAGAAATGGACTTTCAGGCTCATGTTACAGCCTTGTTCTTTGAAGTCATTGAGTGTCCTGGCAACAATATCCTTATAGTTCTTATTCCGCCTGTTCCCAAAGAATTTGAGAACAACATCCTTGAAGGAATCCCAGGCTTCTTTTTCCTTCTCAGACATCGTTTCAGCGAATGCTCCATCTGAAATGAGTTTCCTTATATCAGGGCCAACAAACACTCCTTCCTTTAGCTTTGCTTCAGAAAGTCGGGGAAACTTTGAGCAAAGGTACCGAAAGCACTCACCATCTTTTGGAAGGGACTTGATGAATTGCTTAATGAGACCCAACTTAATGTGGAGAGGTGGTAATAGAATTTTATCACGAGGTACCAAGCTCTCATGAAGAACATTTTTCTCACCGGGTCTCAAATACTCCCGAATTGGCCAGTCTTTTTTCCCCCAGTGTAGGTCGCGGGCCCGGCTATCCCACAAGCAAAGGAAGCAGGGATATTTGGTGAAACCGGATTGCTGCCCTAATAGCATGGATAGAATTTTAAAGTCTCCACAAATCATCCACTTATGCTCATCATAACGAATCTTCTGAAGAATCAGGACCAAATTCTCGTATTTTTCTTGGAGAATAACAGAGTGAGCAATAGGAACTGAAGCGAATGTGTTGCAGTTATGAAGAAGAACACCTTTTATGCTGTCTTTTGACGAATCAATGAACAGCCGCCATTCAGCAGGATCATACTTGAGTTTAAACTTTTCCATCACTCCGTATATATCGTTGCAAAATACCAAATTTTCCTCTTTGCTGAAATACTTCAAAAATTGTGTCTCGCGGTTGCGGTACCAATAAAAAGTTGTTCCTGGTGACAATAGATTTTTCTGTTTAAGCCGAGAACCTAGCAGTTGGGCAGCATCTTTTGGGAGTCCTAAATCCCGGACTAAATCATTCAATTCAGCTTGAGAGAAAAGTTCAGGTTTCGGATCTGGTTCAGTTTCAAACTCGGAAGTACTGGACTCATCGGGAAAAGCCATCTGATGAGTCTCATCATGATCAGAACCGTCCACACAAATATGATCCAAAGATTTTGGTGGTTCAGGCACAGGTACTTCGTTGCTATGAGGCATAGGCCTAATTGCTGAGGGAAGGTTGGGGTAACTTATTACGTTCTTATTTTTTAAGTTGTATCCCTTCACAATGCAAGAGCAAAAATAGCAGTCACTGCTGTGGTCTCTTTGTTCACACGCCACATCATAGGTATTCCGAAACGAAATGCTTGTTTTTTACCTTTCATCCATAAGCGTAGATCTTCCTCACATGTCTTGCACACTTTGTGAGGAGCCCACGGTTTGTCTTGATCGCCTAACTTCAAACCGAAATAGGCAAAATATACTTTTTTAATAAATGCAGAAATGTTCCTCTGCCGCCTTTTCACGGTATATTCCCCACAAATAAAACAAAAACTGTCCGGAGAGTTGACGCAACCTCTGGCTCTGTGAGCCATCACAAATACACAGCACTGCAAACTACAACTGTAGTGAACCACTTCGGAATAAAGCTGGATTACGACTGAGCAAACAAAAGGTAATAATGAACTTGCAAGAAACTGAAATTTGACAGGAACGTTCATGTCGCAACCACCATGTTTGAGCGAGCGAACGAGGCGAGGCAAACAGGAAAGAACATGCGCCAGCGCGAGTACTTGATTTAGCCCTCCGCCTCCCAATTGTCCTGTTAATGTATAAAATGAATACAAAACACTCTAAAATATCATGAGGGAGTGTTTCTAGTTAGTTAACCATTACAACCTCTATTTTGGGCCAAGAAAATAAACTGCAGTCGGCTAAAAAGAAATTATGTGAACATTCCTTATATGGGTAAGAAATCTAATTTTGCAAGAAAACGTGACATGATGGAACATTTTGGCTATTTTTCCTGGATTCAGCACCCCAAAATCTATAGGAATCAGTTGCAAAACTGGAGGCAGCTTTTTGGTAGTGTACCTGTGTTATTAGTTAACTAACACATCATACTGGTGTAACAGCATCAGCATTTTGGGGTATAGGGTGATATCGCCACATAGCTAATACTTTCGTAGCTGCCTTCCACTCGATAGTGTTATCAAATGATGATGTTATCATGCGTAAGCAAAGGGGTAGGAGACAAGGGAGCAATAAGCACATGGCTAATATGAATAAAACAATCAACATAAGGGATTTCAGACCACCAATCCAAGAAAACAAGGACCCAAACCACCCATCCATCTTTAAACTGTGCCAAGTCTGGACAGGCACAAATGTCTGCTCTCTCATCTGGATGGCTAAATCTTCAACTACATGCCCATTATTATCAATCTGTAAACAACAATTACTTAGATTCAATTTCCCACATACTCCACCTTCGGCTGCTAACAAATAATCTAGAGCTAAACGATTTTGATAAATGGCTGTACGCATTTGTGTACCTTGCTTCGCTAGAAGGGTTAGTGCTTTACTAGTTTCATTGGTTATTATTTCAACAACAGCTTGCAAACGTATTATTCGATTAATCATATAAACAGGGGTACGATATCCCCAAGTCCCATCCTGCTCCCAAGTAGCAGGTCCATAGTATGCGATGATTCTCTCCGGTGGCCATTCTTCACCATCCCATTTGTTCCATTGGCCTATTTTCAAGGCCTCCTTCAGCTGTCGACTTCTGTACACAGGATATCCCAGCTGTTCTCCCTGGGATGTAGGCAAAAGGAAAAAGGAAGGTCGTATGGTTCCCAATACACATGCGCCTCCCCAGTGATGAGGAAGTCTGGCATATGCTCGGGTTCCGCAAATCCAGTACAGTCCAGGTGGTGCTTGCCAAGAATTATATGTTGCTAAGTTAGTCCAGATACTGGCAAGTTTGGGGAACTGAACTAGAGGATTGGGAGGTTTGGTAGTGTTGACTCCTGACCACCAAGACATCTTCTTAGTGGTACTGTTGTAGAACTTCTGATTGAGACAGACCAGCTGCCCCACTTCCATATTAAACATGGGTCCATAACGAGAAAAACATAAGTTACCCAGAATAGAGTGAGCCAATACCCATTCACTTGTGGTATTGTGTATATTAGTCTGATTGTATGGAACAGAATAGTTCAGTTCTTGTGCCTCCCAAGGCCATTGGTCTCCCATTGTTGTTCCTCCACAAAACAAACAGTCTGTAACATGGAGACTAGATACAACTGCTCCTGCTAATTCAAGAAATAAGTTCTGGGAAGCAGGAGGAATTTCAAACTCTGATTTCATAGCTTCATAGAAAGAATGATGTATACGATAGGGTGAGGATACATGGGTGTTGGTATTTAATCGCAGATATAAAATAGTCCCAGGATCTATACCTCCTCCTGCAATACGCAACCCGAACTTGTATCCTTGCTTCCAGTGGCTGGGGTTGGCTATGAAGAGTTGGAGAGGATTACAGGCTCCTTTTTGACATTTCTTTGGCTCTGACAGTCTGATCTTTGTTAGGCTACCTTTTCGATGATCTCCATCTCGTCCTGTTGGTGCATTTTTCCAGGTAGCAAAATATACGCATTCCCATTTTGGGCAAAAGTAATCATGTCTAGATGAAGTAGTGTAGATGGTGGCTGCTGTACTCTTTCCAGTACATTTTCCCCATCCATAGGCTCCCTCTGGACACATATACTTATCATCATAATAGTATGCTCGCTCCCATGACCCACATCTGTGGTAAGCATTTCTGTTGATTGCGTCACAAGCATCAAAGTTCAAGGTGATAGCTTTTGTGGGGTTGGTGAGATGTTTTGTTATATTCAGGATGGCTCCATCTTCATCATTCCAGCGTATCTCAAATGTATAGTAGGATGGGTTCTGTCGAGGATTGTAACAAGTCTTACTTTTCCCCTTCGTGCAAATATTCAATTCAGTGCCATTATAAATACACCGGCTGACTGTACCAGTGCAAGTATAGTAAGAATGATAGAGCAAAGTCTGAGTAATCTTTTGTCCAGTTCGGGTGGTGGTTATGCAAGCTGCACAAGGGGGTAGAGCAAAAGTCTTTTCCAAGATTCCCAGGATCACCACTCCCACAAAGCAATAGTGGAAGAGCATAGTGATTACAGTCTCTGGAAGTTAACTGGAAAGTTGAGGATAATGATCTGTGTTGTACTTGCTTCCGTTTCTGCTGCAATGGTCACTTTCATGTGACGTCGGTGGATTCTGGAAGACTTCTTTACAAAGCTGGCTGTCTCCTCAAGGTAAGTCGCAATGGAGTCTCAGGATCATTTGCTGATGTCCATTGGCCAGGATCCGGAGCAGCTGCCGGCTTCACTCGGCTGTGGTGGATCCAGGGTTCGAATTCTGCAACTTTCACTGCGGTGGGGGTTGACAAGATGACAACATATGGTCCCTTCCAATGCGGCGCCAGTGGGGTTTTTCTCCACTCTTTCACCCACATGGACGTTCCCGGCTTGAAGGGATGCAGAGGTTCAGTCAAGTTGATGGGTAGTCGGTCTTGCACCCACGTTTGGAGTTTCTGCAAAACAGAACCTAGAGCTAATAGTTCTTGTCTAGTTATTTCAGATCCTATCTGTCTCATGTCTCCCTTTATTCCCTGCACTATGGGTGGAGGTCGCCCATACAAAATCTCAAAAGGGGAGACTCCTAAGGATCTGGTGGGAGCTGAACGTATCCGAAGAAGGGCTATGGGCAAAACCTGGAGCCACTTCAAGTGTGTTTCTTGGCAAAGTTTGGATAACTGAGCTTTCAGGGTTCTATTCATACGTTCTACTTTCCCTGAGCTCTGGGGTCTGTAAGCAGTGTGTAACTTCCATTCTATTTGCAAAGCTTGAGCAAACTGTTGGGTCACTTGGGATACAAATGATGGACCATTATCTGACCCTATAGTTGATGGTATTCCAAATCGGGGAATGATCTCATGGAGCAATACCCTAGTTATTTCTCGGGCTTTCTCAGTTCGGGTGGGGTAGGCTTCTACCCACCCTGAAAATGTGCAAACTAACACTAACATGTAATGATATCCATTTGCACGGGGAATTTCAGCAAAGTCTATCTGTATATCACTCATGGGGGTCACTCCTACTGACTGAATTCTTGGGGGTGGAACAGGACCTTGCTTGGCATTAGTTTTGGCACATATCAGGCATTGCTGTGCCACTGAGGCGGTCAGGGATCCTAGCAATGAAATACAGAAATGGGGTCTTAGGGCTTTCTCCATGGCTGTTTTTCCATAATGAGTGGCTTGATGAAAGGCTTGGACAAAGGCTGGCCCTAGTGCTTCAGGGATGACTGTAGGACCTGGAGGTGGACTACCTTCTGGAGGCGGTAGCACTATCCAACCTTGTTCTGTTAAGACTCTTCCCTCCTTTTCACAATAATAGTCTAACTCTCGTGTAGTATATCGGGGTGCTCAGGAACTAAGGGGCACAGGGAATAGGGCTGCTTGCATTACAGTATCTTGGGTCCTTACTTGTCCTGTGGTGGCTGCCTTTCGGGCTGTGGCATCTGCAAATCTATTCCCTCGTGAAACTTCTGCTCCTGCCTGATGACCTCGGCAGTGCATGACTGCCACTTGTTTGGGGGCCCACACAGCATCTAATAACATCAATATCTCGGGCCCATACCTAATGTCCTTACCCCCTGAGGTGATTAACCCTCGTTCTTTGTACAGGGCTCCATGTGCATGCAAAGTAGTGAAAGCATATTTGGAATCTGTGTACACATTTATGCGGAGTCCTTCTCCTAATGTCAAGGCTCTGGTGAGGGCTATCAATTCAGCTTTCTGTGCAGAAGTTCCAGGGGTCAGGGCTGAGGATTCAACTACCAGATCAAGGGTCACCACTGCATATCCAGCACAACGATGTCCATTGATGACCAGACTGCTTCCATCTACAAAGAAAGTCCGTTCTGGGTCCTCTAGAGGGACATCAGTCAAATCAGGGCGACTTGAGAATACAGTGTCCATGGTTTCTAAGCAATTATGATCAGGTGGCCCAGGACCAATTGGAAACAATGTAGCAGGGTTTAGAGCTTGACTAACTTTCAACTGTATCCGAGGGTTTTCACACAGCATGCTTTGATATTTCAACATTCATGCATTGGTTAACCAGAAGTTTCCTTTGTGTTCCATGAGAGTCAGAACAGAGTGTGGCACGGTGACTTGAAGAGTTTGTCCTAGTGTGAGTTTATCTGCTTCGCCCACTAGGAGGGCTGTTGCTGCGACAGCTCTCAGACAAGGGGGCCATCCTTTTGCAACTATATCCAATTGTTTTGACAGATAAGCTACTGGCCGTTGCCAGGATCCAAGAGATTGGGTCAATACTCCCAATGCGTTTCCTTGTGATTCATGGACAAAAAGATGGAAAGGCTTCTGAACATCTGGAAGACCTAAAGCTGGAGATGACACCAGGGCCTTTTTCAAAGTTTGGAAAGCTACATCTTCTTCAGGTCCCCAATCTAGTGGGGATTTTTCCATTCCTCTGGTGGCTTGGTATAGTGGTTTTGCAATCAGGGCAAAATTGGGGATCCATATGAGACAATATCCCGCAGCCCCCAGGAAGGCTCTTACTTGCCTCCTAGTGGTTGGAGTGGGGATATTACATACAGCTTCTTTGCGTTCTGGTCCTAAACGTCGGATCCCACTGGACAACTGGAATCCTAGATACTTGACTTCAGTTTGGCATAGTTGTGCTTTGGCTCTTGAAACTTTGTATCCGGCATCTTTGAGAAGGTACAAAAGTTCACTAGTAGCTTGCAGGCATTCACTTTCTGAGTTGGTGGCTATGAGCAAATCATCTACATACTGGAGAAGAACCCTCTTTCATGGGTCCACTGGGTAACTTGAAAGATCTTGATTTAGGGCAGCACTGAAGAGAGTAGGTGAATTCTTGAATCCTTGGGGTAATCTAGTCCAGGTGAGTTGACCCCGCCTTCCTGTTGTGGGGTCTTGCCATTCAAAAGCAAATAAAAGTTGACTGGTGGGTGCTAGGCGCACACAGAAAAAGGCATCTTTCAGGTCCAGGACAGTGAAATGAGTAGCCTCAGCGGGGATCAGTCCCAAGAGAGTGTAAGAATTTGGTACTACTGGATATATAGTTTCAACTGCATCATTTACTCGCCTTAGATCTTGTACTGGGCGGAAGTCCCCTGTCCCAGGCTTCTTTACTGGGAGTAGGGGAGTGTTCCAAGGTGATTGGCATTCTTTGAGAAGTCCGTACTTCAGCAGTTTCATTAAAAGGCCATGAATTCCTTCTATGGCTGGTCGAGGGAGAGGATACTGCTTCACATGTACTGGTTCCGCTCCTGGCTTGAGGGTGACAATGCCAGGGGCTATGTTCTTCGCTAGGCCAGGTGGATTATCTTCTGCCCAAACTTCAGGTGGGGCTATAAGGTTGGTAGGTATACAGGGACTGGTTGACTTTATTGCAGGTGCACTATAGAACCGCCATTCTTCTTCTCGGGGAACAGTCAGCACCATCAATCCAGCAGGCTTTGGGTTCACAGTCATTTTCATTTCTCCCCTTCAGCAAAGGATATTTGGGCCTGGAGCTTGGCAAGCATGTATCTGCCCAGTAGTGGAATAGGGCACTCGGGCATATACAAGAACTGGTGCGTTATCTTCTGTCCCCCTAGTTCGCACATGCGGTTCTGCAAAAATGGTTTTGTGGCTTTATTTCCAGTGGCTCCTATTATGGTGACAGATCGTGAGGACAGTGGAGCTACTGGCTTGGCTACTACTGAATGTTCTGCTCCTGTATCTACCATGAATTCCATGTATTGGTCCCCTATCTTTAAACTGACCATAGGCTCCTGGGGACCCAGGGTGAACTTGGAGCCCGGTCTGGCCTAGTCTTCATCTATGTCATCCAGGTCATAGCCCGTTGCTACTGCCACTCCCTCAATGGCTTCTTCCCTCTCCTGTTGGAACTGCGTTCGATTCATTCCTCCTCTTCTTCGAAATCTTCCTCCGGGCCTCCAGGGACTCCCTCCTCCCCTCGCAGGGGCGGAGTCCAGATGCAGGCACTCATTTCTCCAATGTCCTTCTTCCTTGCAGTAGGTGCATTGATTTGCACCTAATGGAGGCCTTTCACTTCTGCGGCCTCTTCAACGTCCTCTGGTCCTTTGATTAGGAAAACCTCCTCCACGTCGTTCGGTTATAGCAGCAGCAAGAAGATCTGCCTTCTTCTTCATCTTTCGTTCACTTTCTTTGTCTCGTTCATTTTCACGATTCACAAATACTTTCTGAGCGACTTCCATTAACTGAGCTGTATTCATGCCTGCAAATCCATCCAATTTCTGTAATTTTCGTTTTATGTCTCTGGGACTGACTAACAAAGGACGCATTTACCATGCGTAAATTTTCCTGAGCTGCGGGATCATATGGGGTATATAGTCTATAAGCTTCAGACAACCGCTCATAAAAGGCCGCTGGGCTCTCATCTGGACCCTGGAGAACTTCTGATACTTTCCCGATATTCATGGCCCTCTGGCCTCCCTTCTTCAGGCCCTGCAATAAGGCCTGGCGAAATCTGGATAGGGCCGCCGCACCCCTTTCCTCATTTGGGTCCCATCCGGGATCTTCATTGGGATATTCTGCAGCTGCTGCTTGCGGGGGATTTATTCCTCCCCCCCTTGCTACAGGGTTCTCTTCTAACCATCGGAGGGCTGCTTGCTCAATTCGGCCTCGCTCCTCAGTAGTGAAAAGGGTGGACAGGAGCTGGCGACATTCGGCCCAGGTAGGCTGATTGGCTTGCATTATGCTAGACATTAATTCTGTTAATTCCTGGGGCTTGGCTGTGTAAGACGCATAATGCGTTTTCCAGTTTAATAAAGCTGTGGTAGAAAAGGGTACATAAACTAAGCTGGTTGGTCCTGGCACCATCTGGCCCTGATCATTTAAAACAGGAATTCCAGGCACTTGGCGTAATGGCATTGGGTGCCCTGCTTTCTCTTTCTTCTTGGGAGTTACACTTCTTAAATCATAAGGCTCCCGGACACTAGTTTCCTTGGTGGGTGACCCTGAACTGGTAGGAGAACTTCCGCTTTCTATCTCATCAGAAGACTCAAGTCCCCCTGTTGGGCCTGACCCGGAACTCTCACTCGGGGTAGGGTACTTCTTAGGCTGTTGCTTCGGCATTTTCTGGGGCTCCTCGTCAGGCTCTACTTCAAGTTGTGGGGCTATGGGGACTAATTTCTGTGGGTGCCGGGGTAAACTATCCAAAATATCTGAGGACTCTGGGTCAGAATACACTGGCGGCTTCTCTTCCTTAGCCTGCTTGGTTCCCCTAGTAGTAGCTACAAATATTTTACAGTGCTCCTCATAACAGCGCTTCATCCATGAGGGCTGCTGTTCGCATACACTTAACCAGGAATCTATATAGGGGAACTGGTCGGGATACACTCTCAGTATAAGCTGATGAATTTGTAAAACTGTCTCAAAATAAAACTGTCTCAAAATCAAAGGTGCCCTCTCGGGGCCATGAAGCAGCTAATGCGGGCCACTCCCTTTCACATAACATTTTTAATCTGGATGGAGTCATTTTTATACCATAATCGCCCGAAAATCCTTTACGGAAATTGTTGATCATACATGCCAACGGAGTTTGCGTGGACTCCGTCCCTCCCATAATGTAAACGTACCTGCCTACACTACTGCCTACGTACTCAACGTACCTGCGTACGTTACGTACCCTACGTCCCTACATACACGTAATGACATACAAGACAACGTACAATAGGGATAGGTAGTATGGCTGTAGGTAAGGGGTCCATACAGCCCACAGAACACTGGGGGGGGACAAACACCACTCGCTTCCTCCTGTTCGCGACCTGGGCGCGGTCGCCCGGCCAGGAACTGCGCTACTTAGGAGTCTGCTTTCGCTCGGTCTGTATTTCAAGACCTCTCACTCACACACGCAAGCATATTTCCACAAGATATCATATTTCAATATTTCAAGTGCCCAGGTTTTCTGACTAACTGACTATTCCAAACAAACAAGAAGGGTCGATAGTTTCAGCTTCCGCTTTCCTTACACGGAGCTTACTAGGACTGCCCTTATAGGAGGTGATCAGGCTCCTTTGTCTCGCGCATACTCATGCGCGATTTCCCAGATTTCCCAGTTAGTCTATACCAAATTTACCAAATCGGTCTTGCACTCGCAAGACGCTGTCCCAGGCTGTTCTTTCTGACTATTAAATCACAAAAATGTCTACTCACCGGATCCGGTCCCCAATACCTCACCAGCTTCTGAGTTGGAACCTGGACTCCCCCGGGTCGGAGGTGTTGGCCAGCTGGACCCGATGGCCCGCCGAGGCAGGCGGAACCCTCTCCGGCACAAAGGGGCCGGCAGCGCCTGAGGTTTCCCCCGCGGTCGGATAGACACGGTTCCAACCGGGCCAAACCTCAAGGCGAATTACGTGGATTATTCACTTGAATACCATTTACCACTCGCACTTCCCGGCCAATGCACCAAGAATATGCTGTAGCAAAGTGCAATCAATGAATAAGTCCAGGAGTCGATTGACAGGGTCCAAGTCAGTTTATGGTGCACAAGGCCCAGTCAGTCAAAGCTTCAAAAGATACTGGGCGAAAGTTTATACAGAGACATAACTTTTTATACCTCTTTTTCAGTTTGATACATGAAAACTTTCTATTGGTTCTAGCTCGATACATGCAAACTTCTCATTGGTTATACATTCCCTTCATTTGTCCAATTAGAAATCCCTCCGGAGCCTAGCAACTGCCCCCTCCTTTAGGATTGCTTGAACAATGGTACAGTTCTAAATCTCGTTACTTTTCTACTGCAAGGTTAACTTTGGCTTCTGGAATGCATATACTGTAACATTTCTGTTCTTTCACATACAAGAGAATAATAGAAGACTTATGAATTCATGAAAACTTCTTATTAAGCATTTTAAAACATCTTTCTTATTTTTCACAGATTTTTGGTTCTTTTCTAGCTATAATGGAAGTTAGGATCCAGGCCTAACTTACAGGCCTTTCATAGTAGCAGGCCATGCTAGGCCATAGCCTACCTCAGAATAACTAAAGGAAACATGATAGTAGTGGTTAACTATAACTATCCAGATAAAAGGAGTGACAAGGGATTGGTTAAACTGAATACAGTTAACTTATTTACAGTGGGAATCAACAATAGGTCTAGTTCTGAGTTTAATTAGGGGTCATTTGGCTGTGCGGTGAGATGTCAATTGTCTGTTCAATAACATTCTTGGAAAATGTTTGTTTTAAGCATCTTGCTGAACTCTTTCAGGTCTTTTATTGCTCTCATATTGCTTGGGAGGGAATTCCATAAGGTTGGAACATAGATGGAGAAAGTGTGTTGGCATGCTTCTTGTGTGCTGGATGTTTTCAGCTTGGGGATTTTAAGAAGGTTTGTGATTTGTTTTTTTCTTGGCCTGCTGTCCGAGGTTGTGTGAATGAGTGACTGTAAGCAGTCAGCAGTCAGCAGTTAAGCTGTTTAAGTTTTTATGTTTTTATTTGAGGCCAGTACCCCTTGAAGAAGGCGTTCAGCCGAAACACGTGTTTGGCGCACCTATTCCTTGTTTGTGTTCTACGTTGCCTATAGGTGTTTGTGCTCTCCAGTTGGACTTATGTGCTCCAATGCTCACAGATACTCATTTGACAAATGGGCTCTCAGATTTTTTTTCCTAACATACAACATGTCAATAGAAAAAGACTAAATATTCTATCCAGTTCGCTCATCAGTCAAAGTACACCTGTAAATATAAAAAAAAATCACCAGTGGCAACATAAGAATAGAAAATCTCCAGCAACACGGTACTACTGATTATGATGTCATTGGTCTTTTCATCATCAAGGAGTAGCTATTGAAGGGTGTGGTACTGCAGACCCTCTGCAGACAAGAGAAAATGCTTTAAGCTTAGAAAAAAGAGGCAGACACCGGCTGCAGCATTACAAGGAGCCATATAGGGGGAGCAAGTGGGACCTCTAGAGGACTGAAGAGCCACGCCCCAGAGCCAGTGATGCAATACCGGCCTGCACCCAATCCAGAGAGGGAAGAGTTCCTTTAAAAAAAAGCCCAGATGACTGGAGAGGAGGAGCTTTCCAAGAGGGAGAGAAGGACCAGGAAATAGGATTCTCCAGGACCAAGCAGGAAGTCAGTCCTCACATATGGGTGACGTCGGCGCCGACGGAGCCCTCGCGGAGCAATTTTCCCCAGCTTTCAAAGAAAGCCTTTGGGAATTGCAGCGCGCATGCGTGGTCCCCTTCCCGCCCAAGGGTGCCATCTTAGCCAGTCTTCTTTTTTCCGCGGAGCCCTACAGACGTACCCGTCGTGTCCCCGCGAAAAAGTTGATATTTACTCATAATTTACTTTTTTCCTTCGGTCTTTTTCCCGCCCGGACTCACGACGCCGGTCACGAGTCCTCTTCTTCTTTTTTGGTTTTTCTGACTTAGTCAGTTTCGTTTTCGGTTTTTCCCTGGCAGCCCGGTCCTTTGACCTCGCCGGGGCCCTTTTTCCCCCGATGGCTGCCAGTGGTTTCAAGCGGTGTGGTCAGTGTGACCGAAATATGTCACTAACTGACACACACGACAATTGCCTCCGCTGCCTGGGCCCGGATCATGAAGAAATGATCTGTGGGCCCTGCGGCAAAATGTCCTCCAAAGCGTTGAGAAGTCGGCGGCATCAGCGGGATAGGATCTTCGCTGACCCCAGCCGTACCCAGACCTCGTCGGAGGCCTCCGCGTCCAGAGGCTCCAGCTCGGACCGTCGCCGGAGTTCCTCCGATAGGGGTTCTCCCTCCGGGGACCATCGTCGGAAGGTGAAACCCGCGAGGGCGGCGTCGGTGGACGCTCCTGGCTCCGCGAGGGCCAGATCGCATAGCCCCGATAGCCGTCCCGGGTCCTTGGAGAAGGAGCACCTCTCGAAGAGACCTCGCCTGGAGTCGGAGCTGCCTGCTCGGGTAAGTCCTGTGGTCCTCCTGGACTCGCCTCCGAGACCGCCGACGTCGGGCCCGACGCCGTCGGGGCCCGAGTCGGGGACTGCTGGGTCACCTGAGCTCGGACTCAGGTTGACGGCCTTGGAGAGCAGACTGTCTGCCTTCATGGACCAGCAGCGGGCACTGCTCGCCGGCCTCGCTGGCGCCGCTGCCCCGACCGCCGGGACGTCGACGTCTAAGTCGACCCCGGAGACCGAGCCGATCCTCGAGTCCATGCGAACTCGAGTCGATCCTCGGTCGAGGTCACCCTCGGCCTCCCGTTCGGGACCGAGGTCGCCGACGCCGACTCCCTCGGCGTCAGGGTGGCAGGCGCCGCGCCCTGCCCGGGCCGACCCCACCGAGTCCTCGTCGGAGTCGGTCTGGGAGTCTGAAGAGGAAGAGTCGCCTGATTCTTTTCGGACTCGGTGTGTCCCCTCGGACTCACCTGAGTCCGAACCTCGGAAGCAGTCCCCCCCGGAGGATGCCCGGTTCTCGGACTTCGTCAGGGATATGGCCAAGGCTTTGGCCTTCCCTGCGGATCCCGAGGAGGAGCCTCGAGCCGACGAGCTCGACGCCCTCCAGTATGACTCTCCCGCCAGGGAACACTTTACTGTACCGGTTCCTCCCATGCTGGAACGACTACTCTTCCGCATGTGGGAGAGTCCGGCCTCCTCGCCGGTCCTGAGCAAGCGGGTCGATTCTATCTATCGAGTCCGCAAGAGCCCTGGCTTCCAAAAGGCACAGCTACCACACCATTCCATGGTAGTGGAATCGGCCATGCATCGTCTTAAGAGCCAGAAGATGCACTCCTCGGTGCCTCCTGGCAGGGAGGCCCGTAACCTGGATGGCCTTGGTAAGAAGTGTTTCCAGGGCTCTATGCTTGCGTGTCGTGTCCAGACCTACCAGCTATACATGGGCATGTATCTCCGAGACCTGGCTAAAGAGCTAGCCGGATTCTCCGCTGGTTTGTCCGAGGAACCCTTGCGGAGGTTCCTGGCCTTGTCCTCTGGCATTTGGGAATGCTCAAAATTCATATCCCGAGCAGCCTATGATGGCTTTGAAGCATCGGCTCGAGTGGCCGCAGCCGGCATCGGTGCCCGCCGACAGGCTTGGCTTCAGTCATCTGACCTTGAGCCCTGGGTGCAGGACAAGTTGGTCGATGTCCCCTGCCGAGGCGAGAACCTCTTTGGCAAGCCCATGGCTGAAAAGGCTGCACAGATCGAGACGGAGACTCTCACCAGGACTAGGCTTTCTAGGAAGACCTCCGCCCCTTCCCAGAAAAAGAAGGGCTCGGGAAAGAAGTCCTTTTACCCGAGAAAGGCGGCTGCCTACAAACAATACCCCCAATATCAGGCCCCTGCAGCTCCCCAACAGGGCCAGCAGGCCAAGGGACGGGGTAACGGGTCCCGTAGGCAGCAAGCCCCCAAGCCTGCACCACCAGCCCCTGCTCAGCAGGGTGGGGGTTTTTGACTCCTTAAGCATAGCCTCTCCCCCTCCGCTGGCTCCTCCCAGCACCGGAGGCCGGCTGGTTCACTTCGCCCACAGGTGGTCCAGCATCACCTCAGATGCCTGGGTGCTTCAAGTCGTGAGAGAAGGCTACCTTCTCCACTTCCAACAGGTCCCTCCCTCCTATTTTCCGGGAGAACCTCCACGACTCCCTCTGCACAGGGAATTACTCCTTCAGGAGTTAGCAGGTCTTCTACAGGAACAGGCGGTGGAACCGGTGCCACACCACCTGAGAGGTCAAGGCTTTTATTCCAGGTATTTTCTAGTACCAAAAAGGACAGGAGGCCTCAGACCCATCCTGGACCTGCGCAACCTCAACAGATTCCTCGTGCGGGAAAAGTTCAAGATGCTTACCCTTGGAATCCTTCTGCCCTACCTCCAGCAGGGAGATTGGCTATGCTCCTTGGATCTAAAGGATGCCTACACGCACATCCTCATCCACCCAAGCCACCGCCAATACCTAAGGTTTGTGGTGGCAGGAAATCATTACCAGTACAGAGTACTGCCCTTTGGCCTGTCCTCCGCACCGCGGGTCTTCACAAAATGCCTCGCGGTGGTGGCGGCCCATCTCCGGCTTCACGGCCTCTATGTCTTTCCGTACCTCGACGACTGGCTCATCAGAACAGCGTCCGCTCCGGAGGTCACCAACGCCACACGCCGCACGGTGACTCTTCTGCAGTACTTGGGCTTTGTTATAAACTTCGCAAAGTCCACTTTGCTCCCCTCACAAGATCTCGAGTTCATCGGCGCAAGGCTGCACACTCCTCAGGCGCGAGCGTTCCTACCGCTCGACAGGGCTCAACGGCTCATGGACCTAGCCGACCGTTTTCGCAGCCAGCCCCTGGTCTCCGCCAGGCGCTTCCTGAGACTTCTCGGCCATATGGCTTCCACCGTCCATGTGACCCCCAATGCCCGGCTGAATATGCGGCCTGCTCAATGGTGTCTCCGCAGGCAGTGGCAACAAGCCACAGGCGGCCTAGCAGACCTAGTGCGCGTCTCCGAGCCGCTGATCTCGTCTCTCCGGTGGTGGCTTCATCGGCCGAACCTGGTACTCGGCATGCCTTTTCAGTCACCTCAGCCGGCCCAGGTGCTGACGACAGATGCGTCCCTCCTGGGCTGGGGAGCACATTGCCAAGGGGCACGTACTCAGGGCCTCTGGTCCACGTGGGAGTCTGCTCAGCAGATCAACTTCCTGGAGCTCAGAGCGATCCGCTTGGCTCTCAAGGCCTTCTCCCACCTGACCTCTCGCCAGTCCGTCCTTGTCCAGACGGACAATCAAGTTGCCATGTTTTACGTGAACAAGCAGGGGGGCACGGGCTCCTTCCTTCTCTGTCGGGAAGCACAGAAGCTCTGCTCTTGGGCCGTCAGTCACGGCGTTCATCTCAAGGCAGTTTATCTCCCAGGCCAAGAAAATTGCCTGGCGGACAAACTCAGCAGGATCCTCCAGCCGCACGAGTGGCGCCTGGATCCCTTGGTAGTTCAGAAGCTCTTTCTAAAGTGGGGCCTCCCCACGATGGATCTCTTTGCCAGCCCTCTCAACCGGCAACTTCCTCGCTTCTGCTCTCGTCAGCCACATCCCCTTCGAGTTGCGGCAGACGCTTTTCTACTCTCATGGTCGGAGAGCCTTCTGTACGCTTTCCCTCCCATCCCGCTAGTCTCTCGAACTCTTTTCAAGGTTCTCCGAGACAAAGCCTTCATGATCCTGGTGGCCCCTCGCTGGCCCCGGCAACCGTGGTTTCCACTCCTGCTGCAATTAGCGGTGGAGGATCCCTTCCCTCTGGGGTTACAACCGGATCTCCTCACTCAGGATCAGGGGTCTCTGCTACACCCCAACCTCAGATCTCTCAATCTAATGGCCTGGCTGCTGAGAGGGTAGTCCTTGCTCCCCTTCTTCTGCCGGCAGAGGTGGAAGAGGTCGTCCTAGCTTCTCGGCGACCTTCTACCCGCAAATGCTACGCCCTTAAATGGCGTCGCTTTTCCGTTTGGTGTACCCAACAGTCTCAGGATCCCTTCTCCTGCCCGGTGTCGGTGATTCTGCAGTACTTGCTATACCTCTCTAATCTGGGACTTAAGTCCAATTCCGTCAAAGTTCACCTCAGTGCTCTTTCAGCACATCATGTGCCGGTGGACGGCAGACCTCTTTCCAGCGACCCTCTCGTAGCGAGGTTTCTCCGAGGTCTCCTTCTACTTAAACCACCTCTGCGCCCGCCAGCACCTGACTGGGATCTGAATGTGGTGTTACAGCGGATCACCTGTCCGCCTTTTGAACCTATGGCTACCTGTTCTCTCCGTTTTCTTTCTTGGAAAACATTGTTCTTGATAGCCCTCACTTCTGCTAGACGCGTAAGTGAACTACAGGCCCTCGTGTCTGATCCCCCTTACACTCGGTTCTACAAAAATAGGGTAGTCCTACGGACTCACCCTAAATTTCTTCCAAAAGTGGTCTCCCCTTTTCACATCAATCAGGAGGTGGTACTTCCGACCTTCTTTCCCAGACCACACTCCAGCCGAGCTGAAACGGTCCTTCATACCCTGGACTGTAGAAGGGCATTGAACTTCTACCTTGACCGTACGCGGGAGCACCGTAAAGCTGCTCAGCTTTTTGTGTCTTTCGACTCCAATAAATTGGGGCTCCCGGTCTCCAAGCGTACTCTGTCCATCTGGGTTGCGGACTGTATCACTTGGGCTTATGGGGCAGCCGGACTCTCCTTGGAAGGTCGAGTCACGGCTCATTGCGTTCGGGCAAAGGCTACGTCAGTGGCTTACCTCCGCTCTGTTCCGCTGGCAGACATCTGCCGGGCCGCTACTTGGTCTTCGAGCCAGACTTTTGCGGTCCATTACTGTCTCGAGAGGGAGTCCCGCAGGGACAGTGCTTTCGGACAGGCAGTCCTCCGTAATCTCTTTGAGGTCTGAGCAACTCCTACCCTCCATCCCGGATGTGGGCTACCGGTGGGTAATAATTCAGCGAAGATTCCTTCCTTCTGTGCTGCTGAGCTAGAGGGAGCTCATTTTTGTGCTTAGGGTCTCCGGTAGCCTTAAGCTTGGGAGTCCCATATGTGAGGACTGACTTCCTGCTTGGTCCTGGAGAAAGCGTAGTTACTCACCTGTAACAGGTGTTCTCCAGGAGCAGCAGGAATCAGTCCTCACAACCCTCCCTCCTCCCCTTGGAGTTGCAATCATCTGCTTTAGTTTTTTGCAAATTTTTATGCTGTCTTTTTTAGCTATGTCATCTGACTGGCTAAGATGGCACCCTTGGGCGGGAAGGGGACCGCGCATGCGCGCTGCAATTCCCAAAGGCTTTCTTTGAAAGCTGGGGAAAATTGCTCCGCGAGGGCTCCGTCGGCGCCGACGTCACCCATATGTGAGGACTGATTCCTGCTGCTCCTGGAGAACACCTGTTACAGGTGAGTAACTACGCTGTCCTGGTGGAAGGAACAGGCCCAGCAGACTCAGCAGAGCCAGGTGAAGGAGTTCGCCTCAAGTATCCCAAGAGTGGAGAGGACACGCCTTCCAAGAGGGAGAGATACAGAAAGGAAGCTACCCCTGGAAGGAGGAGGACTGTGCTGGAAAGTCCTGGACCTGAATCTGGCAGAGGCCAGCAGCCATTGAAGGATATAACATGGAGTAACCAAGAAAAAGAGGAAAGACCTTCTTTAAAAGGTAACATTCTTGGCCCAGAGAGAGGGAAGCTGTGCTGTGAATGTGGTTTAACCCCAGCAGAAGGCCTACGGGAGAACCAAAAGCCTACCCTTGTGCAAGTAAGGCCAAACCCCAGCAGGAACTGGCCTCAATCCTCACCTTGCCGTGAGAAGCCAAGAAAGAAAGGTAATTACTGTTTTTCTGATTATAATTTCCTGAACGCTGTGACACAGGAGGAACAGGGAAAAGAGGAACGCTGTCCTACTAGTACTGTTTATGCCTCAGGATACAAACCTATATCAAATAAGAGACTCTCTAGTAAAAGAGCCGTGTGCAAGAGAGACTGTTCTCAGTCTAGAGGTACACAAAACCAGGGCTTACCTTTGAACACAGAGCATTGGGACATCGTGCAAACGTTGTATAAAAAGCCTGAATGCAAGCTACCAGATATTGATGACCTTGAACCAATGCAGGTGGACATAGCTGACGACCTTTCGGACCCTGAAATGGATTGCAGCTACTGCCAGGCGGAAGACTTTGACCCTTTAGACAAGGAATAGAGCTGTAGCCTGGGGAATGTGTGAATCTTTGTTTTCTCATATTATTACTGTGAAGTTAACAGGTTTAATACAGTTTTTGTTTGTTTTCTTTCAACCTGAGATAAGGACAATTTCTGTTGCTGTAAAGATCTGAGCTTTTGAACCTTTTTGCAATCGGGGAAATAAAAGCCTTTATTCTCCCTTCACTCGGACTATTATGTTTCTTTGAGCATTTGGTTACCAGAAGGCTACTAGGACTACAAAGAAAACCTGGGCCCTGTCTTTTAGCCAAACTCAGTTACAAATATTTTTGTGTCCACCCTCTCTACTGTGACGCTTCTTTGCCATTAGGGCGGCGTTGGGACAAGGGAGCAGCATAGAAAACCCCTCTGTGAAAATTCTAGGCCATTAGCATAGAAAGTTAGGCATACACAATGCTAGGGACAAGTGACATCACTTTACATCAGTAAAATGATAACATTCAAAGTGACAGCAATGCAAAACTAGAAAAGAATTCAACTTTACAACACCACTGAACTGGACCTCGAGACAACTTAAAAATGTGCAAACAGGCATGAGGGAGTAAACAACACGCTGAAGGTGTGATAGGCTAGGGAATGGAGAAGGAAGCAAGTCACTCACTGGCTTGAATGGTGATGGAGCGGTTGTAGTTGTGGGCACCTTGGGTGAACTCATTCAGCTTCCATCTACCCAGATTCAACACTCAGAGGCAGTTGCTTCCTCTAAGGAGTTCTCCATGCCTTTGTCTTAATCCCCACCAAACTTCAGAGCATTCTCTTATGCTCCCCACCGCGTGATTCAGCTCACTGTTATTTTGAACCATGAGGTGGAGGAACTTACAGCTAGTCTCATGATCTAAGTCTAACAAGACATGAGACCATGAGATCACCAGGAAGTTCCTGCAGTGCACAGCTCAAACTAACGGTGAGATGACTCGTGTGGTGTGGAGCAGGAAGGAATGCTATTTCCTTTGGGAGTGGCAGCGGCCACAGCCATGGTGACAATAGAAAAAAAAGAACTGAGCGCACAAAATCCCAGGATCAGGATGCAATTTCTAGGCAATAGGACTACCTGGCACCTGGAGTATGTCACACCCTGCTTTACGTGTGAGCATGTACACCTTTCTCCTGAGCAGGTATAAACATCTGTGGCTTCAATCTAGCCAGGATTTATTCCAGTTTGCCCCTAGTATTTTATAAAGACACATAGGTAACTGTTTCTTGATAAAAGAGGCTTTAAACAGGTGCCTTCTTGGCTCCCATTCTGGGAAAACTGTGATAAAGTTGCACTCTCTAAGATAGGATGGAAAGGAATACTGCTGACTGTACGTATAGTGGCATTGAATATACATGAATGTTTTAAATCTGCAGCTGGCATTTTAAAAAATCTGGTCACAAGTTTAAATATTGAATTTCTCGGATAGCATCAGAGTGTCCAGATATTTCCTTAGACAATTTTTATTCAACAGTTAGCAAGTGAACTCTGGATGTTTGCAAGGAATGCAGTGGAAGAGAAAGATCAACGAGGAGACAGAAGATCGGACAGCGCTCTTGGAGTTCCAAAGGGAGGTGAAAGAGAGGGCTGCCATGTCCCCTCACATTTGTCACTCCTGCCGGAATCCCTTTTCCTTTGGAGCCCCGCACACTTAAATGCGCTCCATTTATTTATAAGCCTGTGTTTATCGGCAACACAGTCATCAGAGTTTGTGCAGGTATGTAGCTTCTTTTCCCACTGCAAACTGGCTGAACCAGGAAAACACCTCTGAACAATTATATGAATTGGTAGTCAGCAGTTCTCAACCATTTTGTTTGAGTCATGGAGTTATCTCTCTTACATGTTTCTCTTTCCTCCCATTTGACCATAAGCTCTGTGGGACAGAGAACTCAAATGTCTACAGTATTACAACCATACTGCTTGTGATAATCATTCATTGCTTCTATGACATGACTTCCCTATGCTTATTTGCTGCATAGGCTGTAAAAATAATGCATAAAATACAATCAGAAGTAATTTTGGGGCAAAACTGGCCCTACAGTGCTAAGGTTTGGACAGGTCCTGGAGAAAAAGTCAATATTAGCTGTTGCTAAGGCAGAATGCCACTACTTATTCCTGAGAGTAAGTTGTAGCATTGAATCTTGTCAGGTGCTTGTGTCCTGGATTGGCCACTGTTTGAACAGGATACTGGACTTGATGGACCTTAGGTCTGGCCCAATATAGCAATTATTATGTTATCTTATTGATTTTTAAATAAGAAGCAATTGGATCATAAGTCATATTATAATGCATAGAACAAGTCAGCCTCAAAGCTTGGCTCTCCCAGCCCAACTTACTAATTAACCAAGCCAAAACTGAGGTTCTTCAAGTATTTTCCAATCCCTCCTACAGCCCTCCTCCAACCCTCACCTTTGGCGATCTCACACTCACTATAAAAAACCAAGTGAAATATCTTGGAATCATCCTTGATCAGAACCTCTCCTTCTCCGATCAAATAAAGAGAACCACCAATACAGTATACGCAAAGCTACGTACTCTCAGGAACCTCAAACCTCTCTTAAGCCCTGACTCCTTTCGCACAGTCTGTCAGGCCCTCACAACCCCTTCGCTTGACTACTGTAATATGATCTATCATGGCCTCCCCAAGAACACCATCCTACCACTCCAACTAGCCCAGAATACATTAGCGCGGCTCTTAACCAACACCCCCAGATGATCCCATATTACACCAGTCCTCTATGATCTCCACTGGCTCCCAATTCAACACCGAGCTAAATTCAAGGTTCTCACTCTTATACACAAAATTATCCTAAAGGAGTCAGCTCCATGCCTCTCCCCACTCCTTGCCTTCTCCAACAACACAAGAACACACCGTTCCTCTACCAAAAACCTACTGACCATACCAACAAATAAAAAGCACTGCAAACAATCTACTATCAACAAGGCCTTCTCCCTCTATGCTCCATCCCTATGGAATACCCTTCCTCATGAACTGCGTAACTGTGTGAATCACTCTGAATTTTGAAAGAAGTTAAAAACCCACCTCTTCCTTGAACATTTTTCCCTACCACCCTAATACCTAACCCTTACATCTACCTTACCGCCCATGCTCCCTCAAACCCATAATACAACCAATTGTAGCTCTATACACATACACATGTAAATAGTTGATCATTGATCATTGTAATTAGTTCATCTTGTTCACTTATGTATCCTTGTTACTTTGTTCCTTGTAAACAGTTGAAACACACTGCCTTGAAATGTTCTATGGAAACCGTCTTGATTTGTAGAAAGACGGTATATAAAAAATGTTAAATAAATAAATAAGTGACAAATTCTAATAACCATCCAACAAGCCCACATTATGGGTGAAGCAGAAAGTAACAAAATTAAAAAATAAAATAAACAAGTCAATAGGCAAATAATGTCCTTCAAAAAGGCCCTTTACATCTAGCAGACAGTACTATCCCCAATTCTGAAGATACTTTTCTAGATAATCTGGGAATGTAAAAACTAAATTCTTCACCTGGTGTGTTACTAAGCACTGACATGGAAATTTTAGGAAAAAGATAGGTACAATGGCTAAACCCTGTGCTCTTAAAGTTAAAAACTCTCCTATGCAATCGAGTTGCGCACACAACATCAGGAAGTACAAAATAAATTGCCCACAGAAAATTAACTTTCTTTTTAATTTAAAGTAGTTCTCCAAAACCATCAGTTTATCACTCTCAGAGAATACCATGAAGAGAGCAGCACAATGAGCAATTATTTTATTTATTTATTTAACAATGATTTATATACCGCATCTTCCATAGTTCAGTTGCGGTTCACAATAAACAACAGTTAACAAATCGGAGTTTGTTTTACATAAAACATCAATTATATCAGATGAATCTCCAAGAAGGGCAATGAAGTCAATAGAAGTCTCAATGGCATCCTGTGGGACAACCTCATCAGTAGTCTCAGCACTCTGCACAGGACCAGGCGAATAATAACACTTACTAATAGAAAAAGCTTCTGGGTTTGAAAGCTGCAGATCTCCTTAAAGTATTTTCTAAGCAATATTAAAGGAGAAATTAAATATATCTTTGGAAAATTAAGGAACCTCAGGTTAAGATTTTGGCCGGCATAGGCATAAAATTTAAAAGCACCTGTTTTGGTTGGGGGGTAGAAGTGGAGTCTGTGCGGGTTACGCACCTCCATACCGTTGTTTAGGGTTGTACCTGTTGCACTGTGCAGGTTAGCCTTCTCTATTTTTTGAGGTCTAAACGCTATTTAAGTTTGCTTTGATTAAAAAAAGTAGGGGGGGGGGATAACCTGCACCAAGAAGCAGGTACAACTCTAACCAAAAGCAGAGAGTGGGCCAGATTACATGGAGCAGCAGATACAACTGAATCTTAATATTAAAATAAGACTCAAGTAAAATGGTGGGGGAAATAGGGAGGCATGGCGAGGGGGGGGGGGTGTTTGTGTCAAGAAGAAAGGACTCAATTCTTCTTCTTTTTAAAATTTTTATTTATAACATTTCTAAATACATTACACCAATCAATCAGAAGAAAAAACAACATTCCTAATAAGAGAGATCAAACCCCCCAAAAGAAATACCAAATGTTAAGAAATAACAAAAAATACAATAGTCCACAATCAAGGAAATAGGATCCAAGAAAAAGGAAAAGAAATACTAAATAAGAAAAAAAACAATAATAAGGAGGAAGCCCCCACTGAAACAGCTTACTCCAAGGGTCATTACAGCGGTACCTGTGAGCGTATCTAGGGTTTACTCCCCTTTCTCCCAGACATAAATTCCACAAGTGATTTTGGCTCAAAAGAACCCATAAGTTTTACCCTCATAAACTATAACACAAATACAAGGAAATCACAACACAAAATTCAGCTCCAAGGCCAAGGTTCTTGACCGCAGAGCCAAAAAGTCTTGACGCCGCTTCTGTGTATTTCTAGAAAAAATCAGTAAATATACATATTACAGAGCCAAAAAAGGGCTTGCGCATAGACCGAAAATACAATTTAAACACTGCATTGCAGTCAAACTCCAAAGCAAATGTTACAACCAGAGAACACCTCTGGGTTACAACCTCCAAGGAAGATTCCAGAAACTCCATCAGGTTATCCGCAACAGATCCACCCTGCCCTACAGGGCAATTTCTCCCACTAGGAGCAAGCTATTGTGCCCTCACTATAGGGGGAGATTCCCAGATGTCTCAATTAAATATTTCTTCACCATATCAATAGCAAAGATTAGAGGAGACTTGGGAAAGTTCAGCAAATGCAAATTATTTTGTCTGGCCTAATTTTCAAGATACTCCATCCAACGAGATATAACATTGCTGTCCTTCACAAACACTTCTCCCATCGTCTGCACCAAATTTACTTTTGCTTCTATAAGAACCATTCTCCCAGATAGTGAATCCAACGCTTTGGCTTGATCAACCACAACTTGCGAAACAACAGACAAGCCACCACCAATCTGATTAGAAAGAGTCTGGAGGGAAGAATTAAAATCTTGAATAACCTCCCACAGTGACTCCATAGTCACAGCCTGTGGTTTCTGTATCTCACCAAACCTGATCCCCAAAGGCATCTCGCTCCTCTTTGCAATATCCTCCACAGTTCTTAAGTGGGAAACAGGACCATCCTCCGATATTTCAACCATCACAGGAGATGAGGCAGCGACTGGCATTTCTCCCGAACAGGGCTCCGCTCCTGCCACATCAGCCCGCATAGACCCCACAGCACCAGCAACAGCACTTCCAGGGTTGGGAGGTGGCATCTGCACAACGGGGCTAAGAGACACCCCTTTGCTGCTGCCAAAGCAATTCCCTCCAGCTGACCCGGAGAAGATGATAGCAGTGAGATTTGTGGTAGGCAGAAATCAGTGATCGTTGTCTGGCAGAAGGTGCTAAAAGAGGTGCATTCCAGGAGAATAAGCTTCCCCTTCCCCTTCCTCTTGCCCATCGCCGCACCAACTTGCAACTCAACAAATCAACAGAAAACAGTGTGTCCTCAAGCGTGCTCCTTTAAAGCGCCATCTTGGATCCCTCCCAATTCTTCTTTGTGTTGCTTCTATGTTGCAAGGGACAATTAACACTCTCAGCAGGAGGTACTGATTTGATGCCTTTTAAATCTTGGCACTGGAGGCAAGTGCCTTTGTTGCTTATGCATAAATCCAGGCCTGCTCAAAAGATTCCATTTCATAAAGTAGACACAGGTTATCTATTATATTGGAAGAGCCCACTACCTGCAATGGATTTACCAGGGATCAATACTAGAAATCTTTTCAGCCATTTGCAATCTGGAGTCCACTTCCTTAAACTTCCCAGCTGTTTCCTCAGTAACACTACACAACAGGTCCTCAGTTCTAGTCCCAGCACACCAGATATCTTTAAGAGAAACTTCCTGTAGCTCAGAAAAGTCCTGGGAAAATTTCTCAGCATGGAAACAATCTGAGGTATTTCTACTAAAGCTGGTTCTTGCACATTAGGATCAGAAGCAGTTTGTTCCAGGGGCTGCATGGGAGTAACAGGGAGTGAGTCCAAGGTACCACAAGGTGTATTCATAGGAAGGGTGGAGGCAGATCTGTCTTCGGAGCTGAGGGGCACACTCATCTGAAGAGAGGGAAACCTGGCCCTTTTCCTTATCTATACTTTCCTTCATAGTTAAATGCTTATCCAGAGGCCTCTGTGCTATAAGGGTAGATGCAGCCGGGGCTTTATTGCCCCCCTTCCCCTTCCTTTTTATCCTATCTTCGGGGAAAAGCAAAGTCCAAAAAGTTCACTATGCAGAGTATCCTAGGTCCTCAGTCTCCTCATGTGTCCCAAAGAACATGCCCCCCTTTTTGGGCATGCCCCTTTGGGCACACACCTTTGACTGCACATATACTGCGATCTTGCTTTTAAGGTCAGGGATGACATCCCTATAAGGCACCGGCCAGATCATACAGCTTTGGCGCTGTGGGACTACTGCTCTCTCTCTCTCCCTCTGACTATTCTGGACAAAGAACCTCCGCTCCTTCCATGCTCTATTAATTCAGAAACAAAAATCTACATTGTGAGCTTCCATGTAATACAGGAATGACCCGGATTCTCACGTCCATGCTAGATTGCTAGATGGGTTCCATGAAGTTGTTGACAGTATAAAGGAGGATTCTAAGAACACATGTAGTTCTGGGCATCTTGGATGAAAAATCGAAAAAGACACATTTAACAGTGCAGCTGAGCTAAGCAACTGCATTAAATATTTGTTTGAATTATTTAACAGAAAATAGCATCTGAATAGCTGTTCCTAGGCACTAACTCCATAAAACAGGAAGAAGTGAGAGAAAATGGTGCTAATGCAGCTGTTAAAGTGTGTTCAAATGTGTTTTCCCGACTGTATTAGGTGGAGCTTATTGGCTGTTTATAAATAAGATTTTAAATCACTCAGTACAGTGTGATGAATATCATGTCTTGGCAGCAGAATTGCCAAATGGTTCCAGATTTTCAAGACAGGCTAATCCAGTCCTGGTTTTAGAGAAATCATTATGAATACCAGAACTGTTAGTCCGTGTAGGCTGTAGAGCAAAATCAGGACTGGACTCGATCAACCTATCTTAAAAATCTGGCCAGTTGCAATCCTACTGGGCTGCAAGACATTCTTCTGAAGTCCCTTCCGCCCTGTAAAAATGCAAGTGAAACATATTGAGGTATCTTTTCATGAGAATTTGTTATCATGTATATATTAATTGATTTGAATGATTTATAAGAGTTAGGGTGACATTATAGCTCCATGTCAAGGGGAGCAAACTGAAACATTTCTGGTGCAGAATATTAAGTGATGCCAGAAGATTTTTTAGGAACTTTTATTATCTGCACCGACACCCACTTAGAATGGAGCCAGAGAAGAAAGAGAGAAAACAAAACAAGTTTCAAGCACAGAAACTGAACATTCCACCCGGCAGTCAGCCTTTTTTTTACCTTGGCCCTTCCTTGCGGAACTCTCTTCCCCTTGTTCTTCACCTAGAAGAATCCTACCCCAAGTTCCGCTCTCTTCTGAAAACCCACCTCTTTTCCTTAGCCTTTAACCTCCCCCATGATTTTATAATCCCATGTTTCCCACACCTTTATCCTGTATGCCTGAGTATGTATTTATCTTTTCCCCCCTCTTTTCTTTACGCATATTGTTTTTTTTTTTTTTTTTGAAAGCTTTATTTATCATTTTTCAGAACAAACAAAACCAAAACATTACATTGACAACATCAAACTACAATGAACATTAGGCTAATACAGACAGGTACAACAACAGTACTCGGCGTTCTCGAAGTACGGAGACCACAGGAAAAAAAAAGGGGGGGAGGGGGAGAGGGGAAGAACCGTGAATGCCATATCTCCTGTGTATAGATCACCTGATAACAGACAGTACGTCATGTAAGGGTGTCCCATTTTTTCAGTAAGCTCCTAAATGCGGGGTTCTGTTGGACGTAGGCAATCTCACAGGACCGGTGATAGCATACTAGATTCCACCAGTATACTACACTCACTGTACTGAAGGATTTCCAGTGACTCATGATGACTTTCAATGCCAAACTCAGCATTAAATCAAACAGTGCAAATTGCTCCTTGGGGAGGTTTGGTACCTCAGCTAGTGATTTATAGACGATTATATGGAAGGTCAAGGGTGCGGCGACTCCACATACCTCCTGCACTTGCTTCCAGACCCCTTGCCAGTAGCCCGACAGTTGAGGACAATAATAAAGCATGTGCGCAAAAGTACCCGCTTCAGAAGAGCAGGACCAACAACGATCATTTTCCTGCGCCTGCCATTTGGAGACTTTGACAGGGGTTAAATAGGCACGATGTGCTAGGAAATATAACATCTGTGTAAGCGAGGCTGATCTCGAAATCCTTACTTGGGATCCCCAGAAGAGATTCCACTTATCTGGAGTTGATAGGGGGCCAGCTTCAGTTTCCCACACCATCTGAGCACCTCTGGGACTACGGCCGTCCGCCGCTCTGAAGAGCTCCACATACTTTGAGATCTGCCTTGTCCCTATTCGAATTTCTAACACCCTCTGGTAGGATGGTCGTCCTGCGATCATATGTAGAGGGGACACACCAGCTTTGCTTAAACAGTGTCGCAGCTGACCCCATTGAAAGAAGCAGTTGTATGGGAGTTGATATTCCAGTTGTAGTTCTGCAAAGGTTTTGTACCTCCGCCCACTAATCAGGTGTCCCAGAGAAAGAACCCCCTTCTTTATCCATGTGGCCCATGCAAAGCTGGTCCCTCCTATTTTAAATCGTTGATTGAACCATAGTGGGGTGGCATCTGTATAGTTCTGCTCATCTTCCAAGAGCGGGATCAGTAAACTAAAAGCTTGCTGTGTGGCTTGCAGGATCCCAGCTTCTTTATGGGTGTAGTGCACTGTTGCCCCAATACGATGTCGAAGCGGGAGGGGGTCACTCATCGCAGCCTCCACTTGAAGCCAAATGGGTGCGTTAGGGACGTCTGATTCTTCCGCCCACCAGGAGCCCAGTCTTAAGATTGCTGCGACATGATACCAATAGAAGTCTGGGAACTGGACTCCACCCTGCTTCTTGGGAAGCTTCAGCTTCCAGGCTGCTATACGTGGTGTTTTTTTCTCCCATAAGAAAACTAGCAGCTTCTTCTCTATCTCCCGGTAAAAATTCTTATCAAAAAGCACTGGGATCATACTAAGTATATAGGTGAGCTTTGGGACAACAACCATTTTAATTGTTTCCAGGCGGCCCCACCAGGACAGATTCAGAGGTGACCACTTCTGGAGACATTCTTGTAGGATTTTGATACAACGGGCCGTAACACGTGAGGTTGTATCCCCTAGGGTAGTTCCATAGGGGACTCCCAAATATTTGAAGGTGGACTTTTCGACCTGAAAGGAATATCGCTGTAGCATATCTCCCGTAACTGTAGACGTAAGTGGTATACTTATTGTCTTATCCATATTGAGCTTGTATCCAGAGATACTGGCGTAATCCTCAATAATGCGCAGGGCATCATCAACCGAGTTAACATCAAGGAACATCAATAAATCATCTGCATAGGCTGAGACTTTACATTGATATCCTTCCAGCGGCATGCCCTTTATATTAGGCATCTGCCGAATTTTAAGAAGCAGGGGTTCCATGGCTAGATTAAACAACATGGGGGACAGAGGACAACCCTGCCGGGTTCCTCGCGTGAGGTGGAATTCTTGAGAAGTAGTACCGTTCGCTGCAACCCGAGCTACCGGTCTGGTGTATAGTAGTTGCACATTCTGCAGGAAGCTACTGGGGATACCCATCCAGCGCATGGTTTGAAAGAGATAAGAAAGTTCAACCCTGTCAAATGCCTTCTCAGCATCTAACGCAAGGCCAACTGTGGGCTGGTCTATCTCTTGTGCTTTCCGGAGAATATGAGCTAGAAGCCGCCCATTATCTACCGTGGATCGCCCCGGCATGAACCCACATTGATCAGGGTGAATGAGTGTCTCCAGAACTTTGGTGAGCCGATTAGCAAGAATCTTGGCGTAAATTTTGTAATCTGCATTCAAGAGGGAGATAGGTCTATAGTTTCCCACACTTTCCGGATCTCTCCCCGGCTTGGGGTGTATCACTATCGTCGCGGCCGCGAGGCCACCGACCTCAGGGCACTCCTCTCGTACGCCGTCATAGTAGAGCAATAACTCCGGGAGCAGTAATTCGGAGAAGGCCCCATAGAATTCCACGGGCAAGCCGTCCGGGCCACTTGCTTTGCCTTTGGCTAGCTGCTTGAGTGCAGCTCGCGCCTCTTTACTAGTTATCGGTGCAGCAAGTAGCTGCTGCTGTTGGCGCGTAAGCTGCGGTCCCGTGATTGTGGAAACAAAGGTAAGAAATGCTGATTCATCACATGTGACTTCGGACTGGTAAAGCTTGGAGTAGAAGGCCTCACAAATCGCAAGGATCTCTCTGTCCGACACTTGTAGCACTCCTGCAGCATCTTTCAGACCAGCGATCCGAGTCACCGCACGCTTTGCTTTTAGTGTGTTCGCAAGCAAGGTACTAGCCCGGTTGCTATCATGGTAACATCTCCCCTGCTGCATTTTAAGAGAGTCAATGACCCCCGCTTGTAGAAGAGCGTTATATTGGATCCGAAGTCGCTGTAGTCGCAAGAGGACCGTTGGATCTGACCATCGGGCCAGAAGTCGCTCACCAGCTTGGATCTCTACCTCCAATTCCATTCGTCTCTTTACTTCTTCTTTATGTTTGCGAATCCTGTAGGCTGTCATGTGTCCCCGGGCAAAGGCTTTAAAGGCCTCCCACCAGGCCCACGTTGAGGTATCCCCAAGCTGGTTTATTGAAAAGTATTCCATGATCGCTTTCTTCATGGTAGTACGGAATTCTTCATCTGCTAACCAGGCCTTGTCAAAGTAAAACCGCCCCTGCGACTTCTTTTCGGGGCCCACATTGAGATCGAGCAGGACCGCAGAGTGATCTGAGACTGTACATGGTAGCAAACTTGCGCTTATCACTTTAGGTAACAGTGTCTTGGAAGTAAGGAAGTAGTCAATGCGGGTTTGTGTATTGTGAGGCAACGAATAAAAAGAATATTCTTTGCCATTGGGAAAGAAGAGTCTCCAGGGGTCGAGGGGTCCAAGCAGATCTTGTATATTCCGTAGCTCCTGCGATGCCTTAGGCTTATGTTGCGGTTTATATAGAGTTCTATCCAGTAGAGGGTCAGGGATAAGATTAAAATCGCCCCCCAATATAATTTGCGAGGAACCGGTGTTTAGGAGCTCCTGTGTAACCTGGATAAAGAACTGCGGATCATCCGTATTGGGACCATATATCGTCATGAAAGTGTACGAGTCTCCATCCATTTGTGCAGACACCTTGGCCCAGCACCCAGCTTGGTCCGTCTTAGTATCTTTGATTTCTAGCGGGAGGGATTTCTTAGCAAGTATGATGACTCCCCCCTTCTTCCTGAGGGCTGGAGCTGAGAGTACATTTCGGTATATCCGATCTGCCACTTTGCCGGACTCAAAGAAAGATAAGTGAGTCTCTTGCAGGTAAACTATATCTGCATTCTGTTGCTTGCAATAAGTCAGGATTTTCTTTCTCTTGAGAGGGTTTGAGATGCCTTTAACATTTAGGGATAACACCCGTACCAGACGACTAGCCATGTTGTAACGTACTGGGATGTACTCTTATGGCATTCACGGCCTCCCGTCCCCAGGATAGATTACAAGGATTACATAGTTCTGCGGTCCTGTTACCTGGCTGTACTGTGCCACAAACTAGCATAACTTGCGTAGCGAGGCCCCGGCCGCCCAACCAGGCCCAACCTCCCCCTCCCAACATTAAAGAGTTATAAGTTAAGAATTGAAGACAGCAATATAAACATGATGCAACACTCCTAGGTACTAACCTAGGCCACCAGAATGTCTATGACCGGTATTGCATGCTCCTGATAATTACATTATTACATATTTACATTATTCCATAATGGGGTACATATTGACTATACAGTAAGTATGTATCTAGCATACAACCATGTAGTACAAACCGATTTAATAGATACCGGGAAGCAGGACATCTTCTCCACCATAGTCCCAGCCTACTTCCGATACATTGTGGCACCGGTGTTCCGGCTACGCTGGTTCTTCTCATGACCCCACATCCATCCGGATTCGCTCTTGTAGGAAAGCGCGCAGCGCAGGAGCTTCCGTAAAGGTGTGGGTGCTGTTATCCAGGGTGACCCTCATGATTGCTGGGTAGAACAGGCCGAAGCGTGCTTCCACTTGTTGTAGCATTGGTCTGCAGGCCAAGAGCTCCTTCCGTCGCAAGGCCGTCTGCTTATTGAGATCCGGGAAAAAGGCGATCTTCTGCCCGTCTACTTGCACATTTTGTCGTCTTTTTGCCGCTTGCATAATTTGCAGCACGTGTTGGTACCGAAGTGCTTTCACTACGAAAGGCCGAGGTCTCGGAGTGTGCGCGGACGGATGTGATGGGACTCGGTGCGCCCGCTCGAATTCTAGAGGCCGCTCAAATGTTATTCCCAATATCTCCGGGATAATTTTCTCAAGGTAAGCAATCGGATCCGTCCCCTCCCGGCCCTCTGGGATCCCGAGGATTCGGATGTTACTTCTCCGTGCTCTATTTGCTTGATCTTCCACGTGCATTTCTAGAGCCGCAACCCTCTTGATCAATGGGCCCATCTGAGCAAGAACTGAGGACTGCCGGTCTACCTCGGCCTCAACCCCATCTATGCGCCTGGTCAGGTCTCCCAATTGTTCTTTCACTGCATGCATGTCCTCCTTTACCTGCGTTAGCGTCCCGGAGTTGGTAGTAACGATTTCCTTTACTGAACGCAACTCTTGTAGTATCTCCCGCAGCCCCTCTGAGGTAGTTTTGTCGGGCGCCATTTTCTGCGGGGAGAGGAGCTCCTGCTTGGCTCTCTTATTAGACTGCCCCGCTGGTTGCTGAAAATCCAGTTTGGCTGGTTTTAATGTGGCCATCTCTCTGTCGTCCCTACTGCACTCTGACTCGCATGTGCAAGGGGACTCGCTGACGACAAGTGCTCCGGATTCTTTAATGTTGAGAGGGAGCTCCGATCTATGCGGCCATCTTCAACCGCGGCTGACTCCCCTTTACGCATATTGTAGTTCCTTTTCTTTTCCTTCTCCATTTTTGCTTCGTTATATTGTAAACTGCCCCGATGTAATAGGGGGCGGTATATCAAATACCTGAATAAACATAAACATAAACTATAGTTCACCCTGCTGTATAAGAACATAAGAAATGCCATACTGGGTCAGACCAAAGGTCCATTGAGTCCAGCATCCTGTTTCCAACAGTGGCTAATCTAGGACACAAGTACCTCTCAGGTTCCGATAAAGTATACAGATTTCATGCTGCTTATCCCAGGTGCAAGCAGTGGATTTCCCTTGTCCCCTTTAATAATGGTTTATGGACCTTTCCCCCAGCAACTTGTCCAAACCTTTTTTAAACCTAGCTACAAGTAAAGTACGAGCGCGGAGTCGTGAAGTACGCCGGTAACCGGGCAGTCGGCCCGGTCCCGGCCCATGCTTCCGGCTTCGGGGGGGGGGGGGAGGGAGAGCAGGAGTTGAGCGGGAGTCGGATGACGCCGGCAGCGTCATTTAAATTGATTGGCTTTGCAGAGTGCGAGGAGCGGAGCCAATTAGAGCTGCCAGCGTCTGGGCTGCTTTAAAAGGATGGGGCCGCGGTTTCCTCTTCCCTTTTTCGGCAGCGGTTTTGGCAGCGTGAAGGCTCGACTTTAAGTTGCGGTAGTCGGAGACAGCGTGTAGGCCTTCTTCTTCAGGGCGTCACAGCGGTCGGGGTGCAGCGGTGAAATTAAGGGCGTGAGGGCGCGGTGTGGGGGCTGCACGGAAAGCCCCGCTTCTGCTGAGGACCCTGATTGGGTGTGCAGGGGAGGAGAGCGAGGCGCCGCGCTTGATCTGACGTCTGAGCATATGAGGCGAGTAACTTTGCTGTGAGTGAGGAGTGAGACAAAACTTTAATTTAGCTGAATAATATTACAATAGCGATCACTGTATTTTGAGCCTCCTTGAGTGCTACATTGTCACTGTTGATAGTGGGCTGTGTTTTCTTTTCCCAAGGAAGATGGTTTGGGGAGGATTGGGGGCTGGTGCGGGGGGCCCTGACAGGCCGATGGGGAGTTGTCGTGGACGGGGTACTCAGTATACGAATAGGAGTAGGGCTGCAGTAAGGGGGAGTAGAGGTGGTGGGCGTGGGCAGCGCGGAACTTCCAACAGAAGTCATGCCCGAGCAAAGGTGCCTCAGCCAGGGCGGGGGGGGGGGGGGGCCCATCAGTAAGGGGAAAAGGGGCTTCAGGGTCCAGAGTGTGGGGGCAAATCAGGCGGGGGCAGCCTCAAGTAAGGGGCGGTGGGGCTTGTTCTGGGCCGGTGCCTACTGGTTTTGGGGAGCAAGAAGCTATTAGGGAAGGGGGTGAGTTAGACAGGGGTGGGATTGATCAGGAGCAGGGGAATGTAGCTCAGGGAGGGTGGAGCTCTGGGAATCTAGGGAGGGGCCTTACGGTTGGGCCCCCAGGAACACCTAACCTGCATCATAGGAGCATGGCATCCTACGAGGGCGTGCCGTGGGGCCACAGTAGCTACGGGGCTTGGAGTGGCCCTCCACAATGGAGGCACTGGTTGGGGGGTGGTCAGGGTTCCTCCAGAGTGGAATGGTTGGAGGCGTGGAAGCCAGGGTGGCCCTCTGCTGTTCCCTCCCCTCTGTTTCCTATTTTGTCTTCACAGGTTCCAGAGCGATTACCAGGAGGAGCTGACGTTGGACAGCTGTGAGCAGAGCACGTTGATACGAATCCTGTTATGCCACGGAGGATGTCCAGTGGGGGTGCGTCTAGAGAGGAGGGTGGCCAGCGGCAAGAAGTGGAGCTCAGCCCGGCGGGTGTTAGCCCTGCGGAAGTGGTGGCGACTGCGGCAGTTGCTTCGGGTGAGTTACAGGAGGAATCTGGGGAGAAGAGTAGGGAGGGTGGAAAAAGGAAGGTCAAAAGGACAAAACGGGGGAAGCATTCCTGTCGGAGGCGTCGCAGGTCGAGCTCGTCGTCAGTGTCGTCCTCGGATTCATCTTCCTCGTCGTCATCATCGGATGATAGCGCGTGTCAGAGGAGGAGTGAAAAAGGGGTGGTAGGACGGGGGCGTGGGGGAAGTGCGCCTTCAGCAGTGGCTATTTCGGAGTTATGGGAGGGAGTTCTGAAGAAGTTACGGCAGAGAATTAAAAAGCATCGTTATATTGATATTTTCCGTCTGTTAGAAGGTCGCAAGCGTTCGGGGGAAAGTAGGAAAAAACGTAAAGAGGATGAGAAGGCTGGGCGCGTCAAGAAAGTATCACGGAATGTGGTCAATTGGACCCGAGCGTTTCTACGTTTGGCTAGTGTTTGGGGGCAGCATTATCTGGGACACTACGAGATGCTTTTATCGTATGCGGATTCAATTTTGGAAGCTTCACAGACGCACGAAGGGTGGTCATGGTTAAACTATGACGAAAAATTTAGGGACAAGATGGAAGAGAATCGATTCGTGTCGTGGGGTATGCAGGACATTAATTTGTGGTTGACCCAGATGTCGGCCAGAGTGAGTGGGGGAGGAGGGGGAGGGGCAAAAGGTGCAGTTGGGATTTCGGCTGGGGCGGGACGGTCCTTTCGCGGGGGAGGGAGTCTCGGGCAGCAGCGCGCAGGGGGAAATGGGGCAGGCGATGTTTGCTGGAGGTTTAACAAGACCTCGTGCCCTTTTCCAGACTGCAAATTCAGGCACGTCTGTTCCATTTGTGGGGGAGCCCATTCTGCAGTCAAATGCGTTAAAAAAGGGGTCTCTCAGGCCCCTACCCCTGGCGCAAAGCAATGAAGGGCTATTTTGCCTCGCTCCCACGCCAATTAGAGTTGAAGTGTTGAATGTGTGGCTGGGCCAGTACCCCAGACGACAGGATAGGGAAGTTTTGTATTCTGGTTTTAATTCTGGTTTTGTAATTCCCTTGTGTGGGCAGGCGGGAGGGAAGGCTGTGCGGAATTCCTGGTCCATTAGGCGCTTCGTGTCTGTAGTAAAAGAAAAGTTGGAACGTGAATTGATGCTGGGTAGAGTGGCGGGCCCGTTTTTGATACAGCCATTCGCAAGAATGATAATTTCTCCTTTAGGAATAATACCAAAAAAGGAGCCGGGGAAATTCCGCCTGATACATAATTTGTCCAGCCCGATAGGAGAGTCGGTTAATGACTATATCCCGCGGGAATTGTGTTCTGTGCGATATGCGTCGTTCGATAAGGCAGTGAACCTAGTAAGGGAAGCTGGGCATAGGGCACAAATGGCGAAGGCCAATATTGAATCGGCCTTCAGGCTGCTTCCAGTGCACCCTTCCTCCTTTTATTTATTGGGTTTTCGCTTCGAAGAGAGGATTTATTTTGATAAATGCATGCCCATGGGCTGTTCTGTGTCCTGTTCATACTTCGAGAAGTTCAGTACCTATTTGCAGTGGGCGGTTGAGCGTAAGGTGGGTATAGCGAAGGTAGTGCACTATTTGGATGATTTTTTATTTGTCGGGTCGGCGCAATCGGAGGAATGCCGGGTATTGCTGGACGGTTTTGTAGAGGTGGCGCTGGAATTGGGAGTGCCTCTGGCGAAAGAAAAGATGGAAGGTCCTGCCACGCAGATCATGTTTCTGGGAGTGGAGCTAGATTCGTAGTTAATGGTGGCACGTCTTCCTCAGGACAAAGTTTGCAGATTGCGCGTGTTGGTGGCTAATGTGCTGGCATCATCAACGTTAACACTGAAGGAGATGCAAGCTTTGATAGGATCGTTAAATTTTGCTTGTCGGGTAATCCCTATGGGAAGGGTATTCTTGCGTCGGTTGGCAGCAGCTACGGCTGGGGTGCGTAGGCCTCATCATCATCTGAGAGTCTCGAAGTCGATTAAGGCGGATTTGCGGATCTGGCAGGTCTTTTTGGAGGAGTTCAATGGGACCACAGTTTTAATGGAGCCAGAGCTCAGCAGTGCGGATTTGCAGTTGTATACAGATGCGGCGGGTGGCATAGGCTTGGGTATTTACTTTAGGGGTGCTTGGTGTGCTGAGCGCTGGCCGCAGGCTTGGCACGAGTCGCGTCTCACCAGCAATATAACGTTTTTAGAGTTGTTTCCCATCTTAGTGGCATTGGAGTTGTGGCCCGATAGGCTTCGTAACAGAAGGGTTCTTTGGTGGTGTGATAATGAAGCAGTGGTGAGTCTGGTGAACCATTATTCGCCGCACTGTGTAATGGTAGCTAACTTGATGCGGGAAGTGATTTTAGCATGTTTACGTTTGAATGTGTACCTTAGGGCCCGTCATATACCAGGTTATGCTAATGAGATTGCTGATTCTCTTTCCCGTTTCAAATTGGATCAATTTCGACGACTGGCACCACAAGCGGAGGCAGAGGGAGGCGCGGTCCCTTGGAAGTTATGGAGTCTTGGCCACCCGGGATGAAGGACTTGCTGCAGAGTTCCGTAGCTGCTGGGACATGGGCAGCGTATATGCGCGGATGTGAAAAGGTGGTGGCCTTTCTGGAAAGCTGTGGTTGGCAGTTTGGGCCGGTATCCGCTCAGTTGCTGGGACAATATGTAGTCTGGGCTAAAGAGAACGGATTGGCTCGTTCGTCAGTGCATAGCCACTTGGCGGGCTTTGAATTTTTTGTGAAAGCAGTTGGTTGGGACTTACCATTGGGAGGTTTCTTAGCCCGCAGGCTCTTACAAGGGTGGGGCCGGGCGACGCCTGTGCATCCTGATGCTCAGAGGCCGATCACCCATGATTTATTAGAGAGGTTATGCAAGTCATTACCTGAGGTGGCCTCGTCTCGGTATGAGGCCGTGCTGTTTCAGGCGGTTTTTTAGCCTGGCATTTTTTGGTGCCTTCTGCATGGGGGAGCTGGTGGCGCAATCGAGCAGGGCTGGATCAGTCGGGATTCTACAGCGGCAGCATGTTTGCTTTGAGAAGGGGCAGTTGAGAGTTTTGTTGGCAAAATCTAAGACTGATCCACAGGGCAAGGGTTTGTGGGTGCGTCTGAGCGGGATTTCGGGGTTTGCCACGTGCCCGGTTGGCACAATGCGGGCGTATTTATGGATACGCCCAGCGGGGGATGGGGGGTTATTCCTGCATGAGGACGGGCGGCTGCTTACGCATTTTCAGGTAGTGGCAGTCTTGAGGTTGGCATTGAAGTTTGTAGGCGAGTGCCCGGAGCAGTATGCGGCTCATTCCTTTCGCATTGACGCGGCTACCAGCGCTGCTGCAGAGGGCTTGTCGCAGCAGGACATTCAGAGTATTGGGCGGTGGCATTCCCAGGCATTCCGGGGTTATGTTCATTTGTGACGGGTGGGGGGGGGGGAACCTGTTGCATGGATTGATTTTTATTTTCTTTTGCAGTTGGAGACCGGAGTGCCCAAAGCTGTTGGATGATAGGGCACTCCTTCATGTTTTGGGCAGGTCGGCGAGCAGCAGTGCGACCGTTTGGGCCTAACCTAGGGCTGGATCCTGCCCAGGTGTCGCTTCTATGGCTGGGTGAGAGAGGGTTGAGATGGTCTCAGCTCCTGCCTTTGCTGCGGCACCACGAGCGAGTGAGGAGCAAGCCGAGGCTGCTACTTTTGCACCTAGGTGCAAACGACCTGGTGGCCTGGACTTGTAAACAGCTCATTGGAGCTGTAACGAAAGATTTAGCGTTGATATTGCGTATGTTTCCGGGGGTTCTGTTAATTTGGTCAGACATTATTCCAAGACCTGCTTGCGCTGCCCAGCGGCGCTGGTCGAGGGGTCTCACAAAAATAAATCGACAAATCAGGCGATGGATAACTGGGCAAGGTGGGCTTCAAGTTTTACACCCGTGGGTGGAGGTGACTTGTACTGGGCTGTACCGGCCGGATGGAGTTCATTTATCCCCGGTGGGTGTCGATTTACTTTTGAATGATTGGCAAGAGGCTTTGGAAGGTGTTCTCCAACGGGAGACTGACCGGTCGCAGCAGGGCATTAGGGGGGCGGCACAGGGGCATTAATATGCCTGTGCCGGTGGCGGGATCCCGGAGGTCTCCGGGGTCCGGAGCCTTTAGGACATACTTGGGCGGGGGTGGGGTGCCCCTGACCCAGATAAGCCCTGCTGGCCTTTGCTAGTCACATGGCGAGGTCGGGGAAAGGGCGATAGGAAATTGGCCAGTGGCCGGACACGGCCGGAGTGGATGCGAGCCCGCTTTGCTAATTGTATGGCTGGTGGGGCATCGCTCCGCTGGTGGGAGATTGTTAATAGAACTGTTTTGGTGTGTAAAGTTTTAATTGTTTTATAAATTATAATAAAGCTGCTACCGGTTGGTACTTCCAATAAGAAAATTGTTGTCTGTGAAATTTGTAAGGGGCGGGGCAATGGATGGAGGGGGGAGTGAGGAGGAAAGGGGTTTGGAAGGGATGGGCTTAGGGCACCGGGTGCGACCTGCCACGGTTACTAACAGCTTTTACTAAATCCTCTAGCAACAAATTCCAGAATCTGATTACATGTTGAGTGTAAAAATATTTTCTTCGATTAGTCTTAACTGCACAACATTGTAGCTTCATTGCGTGCCCACTAGTTTTTCTACTTTTTGAAGGAGTAAACAACTGATCTAAGTTTATCCCTTCCATTCCACTCATTATTTTATAGATCTCTATCATATCTCCCTCAGCCATCTTTTTACAAAGCTGAAGAGCTCTAACCTTTTACAACTTTTCTCATAGGGGTATTCTTCCATCCCCTTTATCATTTTGGTCATTCTTCTCTGTCCTTTTACTAATTCCACTATACCCTTTTTTTAGATATTGCGACCAGAACTGCACACAATATTCATGGCGCAGTCACACTATGGAGCAATATAGAGGCATTATAATATCCTTGGTTTTATTCTACATTCCGTTCATTATAATTCCTTGCATTTTATTTGCTTTCTTGGCCACCGCTGCACACTGAGTAGATGGTTTCAAGGTATTATCCATGAAGATGCTTAGATCCTTTTCATTGGATGGTGATTCGTTATGTGGAACCTTGCTCGTGAAACTATAATTTGGGTTGTTCTTCCCTAGGTGCATAATTTTGCACTTGTCCACATTAAATGTAATCTGCCATTTGGATGCCCAGTCTCCAAATTTCTCAAAGTCCTCTTACAATTTTTCACAATCCTCTTGCAAATTAACAACTTTGTGTCATCTGCAAATTTTTTCATCTCAAGCATTGTTCCCATTTCCATGTCATTTATGAATATATTAAAAAGCCACACACCTAGCACAGATCCCTGGGTACTCCATTATTCACCTTTTTTTCATTGAGAAAATTGGCCATTTAGCCCTACTCTCCATTTTCTTTCTTTTGACCAGTTCCAAATCCACAATAAGACACTGCCTACCTATCCCCTGATTTTTTAATTTCCTCAAGAGTCTCTCAAGAGGGATCTTATCAGATACACTATATCAATGGGCTACAAAAGGCATATATACGGCATTTCCTCTCTAGGTGATATAATTGTTCAAATATAGCTACTGCTCACAGTTGTGCCTCCATAATCAGCTCTGAAGGCTATATATCAGTCTCAGTCCTTGATGAATCAAGAGCATTACCCTCACATGGTGGTGGTTCTCGCAAGGTGAGTGTGAAGCTAAAGCAGAGATTGATGCCACTAGTATGACAGTGTGCTCTTCATTAGGAACCTATAGTCTTATGAAGCATTTCAATTAGTAAGGATGAGGGTCTTCTCAGTTAATACGTGTGGTGACTCAAGATCTGCCCATCAGTGTTCTGGGTCTTGTGTGACAGAGGTCCAGTAATCTTGAGGATGAGAGGAGAGACCTACTTTGTCCCAAGCCCATAATCTCTAACAAGTGCAGGGCCTTGTAGTGAAGAAAAGAGACAGTGAGTTCCAGTCACTGCACAATGGCAACATCTAGTACCCTGGCTCGGTGCACGCATTTTGGGCTGTGGGGAATCCTATGATATGTCACTTCAGTCAAAAACTGTCGCTGATATGGCTGGTTTAGATAGCAAGAGAAGGGGGAAAATACTACGAAATGGCAAAAATAAAATCCCAGGCTGTTGGCAAATGCTATGGCACCAGAACCTGCAAGAGACAAGATAGATGAGCGCAAAGAGGAATCTTTTTGATCTGTAGTTCCACAGCAAGATCTAGATTAAGATGGTCTAAGCATGTCTCTAGGCAGTGTCCCATAAGCAGTTCTGCAGGACTGATGCCACAATAGGGCAAGGTGTGATATTGTAAGATGAGAAGTCAGGCAATCCTGGTAGCTCAAGCTCTTCTCATTCATCACCATTCAAATTTTTTCTGGCATGGATAGCGGCCACACATCTTCTTCAGTAAAGCCCAAAGCAAAGCATTTAAAGGCACATTTAGAAAGGCTGTTTAGGTGAAATCAGAAAAAGCCATGTGAAATTCTGTGGGAGGGGTAGCAGTGGACACGTGTAAGTGTTTTTTAATATAGGGATGTCTCGATCCTAAAAAGATAAATGTATTTATTGCAATATAAAGAGAGTAGGGATGTGCAGAGCAAAGGCTCAGACACCTGCAGAAAACTGTTCAATTCTATAAATGTGGACATGCGAGATCTAGGTGCGTGCTGTAGCAGCCATATACAGGTACCGGCCTCGGTTTTCACAATGTACATCTTGGTTGGCCATCTTGGAAGCAGAGAAGTGCAGCAGCATAGCTGAAGACAATAGGGTCTCAATATTTACCCGCTAGGTTTTTTTGAAGTGGCAAAAAATATCGCAGGAATGAGAGGCATTCTGTCCTGTTGTTAGATGGCTGTAACAAGCACTTTACAAATGCCTATTTATAACCAGGGCCAAGAATAGACATGGACCTGTCTGCTGGTGGATTTAAACATGCAGCGGTGATCTAAAATTGAACACACAGATGTAATCCAGACATCCGGATGGCTTGGGGATGCACCCGCAGGAGCAGAATCGCAACATAGTGGCTGGATGTCCAGGACATGCCCCAATTCACATACCCCGGATGTCCAGCTAACTACCCTGTTAGCCCAGCCTGGCTCCTGCATGGAGCCTGGTGCCATGGCATCATGTTACCATGGCACGGTGGCTCCATGCAGGAGCCAAGATCCCAGGCCGACCTCCACAAAGTACTTTCCCCACAGCCTGATCCCTGATCGGGCCTTCCATGGTTAGGATGGGGCAGTAGGGAACCCCCTGCACCCCCTCACCTTCTTTACGTGCCCCAGCACAGGCAGCCTCCAATGTCCAGGGGGACTTATTCCACCTCCAAGGTGGTATAAGTCCCCCATTTAGATGGCCAACCCCAGAGCCGACCTCTGAATTGGCCCTGTACTCTGCCCACTGCCCGCCCTTGTTCCTCCCTCAGTCCACCCCCTCCCACCCACAAACAGAGCTCCCTGCAGAAGTCAGCTATATGTGCGGGGAGCTGTGTTCCCGACAATGCAATCAGAGTATTTAGCAGGTCTGGAATCCGGATTGGACGTTCAGACCCATTAAACGAGAATTGGAATGACCCCCCATTATGAATAGAGTTTCTAAAATGACCCCTTTATTCTCTCATCTATGGCCTTATCCTTTGTTGAATGACTCTTTTACCTCTCTCTCATCTAATAGTCCATCTGACTCCCTCATAGTTTTCTTGATTCAAATATAACTATAAAACGTTTTATCATGAGTTTTGTCTCTACGTATGTCAAGTTTCTTTTCAAATATTACCTTTCTTATCAATGCTCTGCATCCTTGTTGCCACTGCTTATGCTATTTTTTTCATTTGGTTTTGGCTATACTAGCCTATTTCACTTTATAAGTTAACCATTTTGGCTATTGCTTGGCCTTTTTTCCACCTTTTGTAATATGTGGCTCTGAGCTTCCAGTATGATATTTGTAAACAACATCCATGCCTGATATAAACTCCTAACCTTTGCAGCTGCTTCTTTGAGTTTTTTTTCTAACCATTTGTCTCATTTTATCATAGTCTTCCTTTAGAATGTTAAATGACAACCCAGTAGATTTCTTCTGTGTACTCACTCCAATTATTAAGTCAGATTTGATCCTGTTATGATTACTTGATTACTTTTGCCAAGTGGTGCCAACACAGTTAGCTTTAGCATCAAATCCTGCATTTCACTAAGGACTGGGTATAAAGTGACTCCTCCTCTAGTTGGTTTTTGAACCAGCTGCTCTATGAAGCAGTGATTTACTTTTATCTAGGAGCTTTACCTCCTTAGAACGTCTTGATGTGACCTTTATCTAGTCAATAATGGAGCAGCTGAAACACCCTTTATTTATTGTGTTGCCAAAGTTGTTAGCTTCCCAAATTTCTGTTAGCATTTCATTATTTGTCTGCTCATTTTCGCTAGGTGGACAGTAGTATACCCTACCACTGTTTTCTTCCCCTTCACACATAGAATTTCTATCCATAAAGATTAAATGGCACATTTTGTTTCCTGTGGAACTTCTCGTGTTCTATTTGTTTCAATACTCTCTTTAACATATAGCACACTCCTTCCCCAGTTTGATCCACCCTATTATTGAGATATAATTTGTACTGTGGTATCACAGTTATCCTTCTTCCACTAGGTCTCCAAGATGCTTATATCTATGCCTTCATTCATTTATTTATTTAACTTTTCTTATATAACCACTTTTCAATTGTATCAAGGAGGTTTACATCGAACACAACTGAACATTAGTTACATGGAACAATTGAAAGGTTAACATTGAACCTAACTGAACTTTAGATTCTTAGCAATCCGAGAACAGGTAGGCAGGGGAACAAAGTAACAGCGGTTAGTTATACTTTGCAGGGATATAGGGTGGTGAGGGTAAGCCAAAACCATTTACACATTTACATATTTACAGTGTGAATCTGTAGTTGGTCTAGGGATCAAATGGTTGCATGCCAGTATTCAAGTGCCTGGCCCATAACTTTCCTGGAAGATGTATGTTTTTAGCTTTTTGTGGAACTCCTTCAAGTCTTTTAATCCTCTTATATTTATTGGGAGAGAATTCCATAATGTTGGACCGTATATGGAGAATGAGCGCTGGCAGGTTTCTTGCGTGCTCAATGTTTTGTGTTTGGGGACTGTAAGAAGGTTTGAGGTTTGTCCTCTTCTTGGTCTATTACCCGAAGATCTGTGTATGAGCATCTGTAAGCAGCCAGCTGTTACATTGTGTATTCTCTTAAATGTATTCATAATTGATTTGTATTTTATGCATGCCTGGATGGGGAGCCACTGTAGCTCTTTAAGGACTGGGGTGATATGCTCTTGTCTAGATGTCCGTAATATCATATATGCGGCAGCGTTTTGAACAATTTGTAATGGGAGGCGTGTACATTTTGGAAGGCCTTGAAGTATGGAATTACAGTGATCTGAATGAGGGGTGATGATCACTTGGCATACTGTATGGAAAATGTTATGGTCCAGTAACGGGCAGAGGTTGTGTAGAATCTTTATTCTTTGATATATCGCTGTAGCTATTTTCTTGATGTAGGTTTGGAAGTTCAGTCTCTGGTCTAGAATCTGATCTAGAATTTAGTGCCATATATTCTAATTCTCCCATTTTATTTATTAGACATCTAGCATTTGTACAGAGACATTTAAAGGCATGCTTTTTGCTCAGATTTACAACCTTCTTAGCAGCTGACAAGGATAATTTGCAATCTTTCAACTCTTTTGTTCTTTCTGCCCTTTATTTAAAGGCAATCAATCAAGTCCAAGAGTAACCTCATAAATGGTAGGAGCAGGTTATGAATTACAAACCTTTTATCAGATGTACCATCAAGAGAGGAATAATTTTATTCCCTTTATTCATTTATGGGGTCATTCTGAGCAACGAATAGTGGAGATGGGGATGTCCATCTCTGCTATTTGGCCCTCTCTGCGTCCTTGGCTAATGTCACCATACGAATAAGGTTTTTGTATGGGGAGGCTAGATGGGGACAAGAAGGGGATGGTACAGAGGTGGAGCTAGGGCGGCCAGTGGGCGGTCCGCGGCCCCAAACGTATAGGGCCGATTCTGATTGGCCTTGTACATCCGGGGCCAGCAGACTGGACGGGGGACTTATTCGACCTTGGAGGTGGAATAAGTCCCCCTAGACATTGGGGGACTGGAGTTCTGGCCATGGGAGAAAGGTGAGATGGATGCAGGGGATTCCCCACAGCCCGACAATAATGTGGGGAAAGGAAACAGTCATTGGCAGCTAGGGATCGCGGCTCCTGAATGGAGCCATGGAGTCATGGCAACCGGATGCCATGGCGCCACGGCTTCATTCAGGAGCCTTGACTGAGTTAGCCAGGCAGGGGCCTGTACTTGCGGGCTGATGGGAATCGGGTCCCGGCCTGCACGTACAGGCCTAGTCGCAATTCTGATCCCGCGGGGGCTAGACGTGCCCCGCAGAATCAGAATCACATCTACCACTGTGCGTCTGATTCCGATTGGACGCACATGGACCTGGATGTCCTGAACAGAATGACCCCCTTATTGTTGCTTCACAATTTTTTAAAGAATTTATGAATCAGTAAAATCCATCAAATTAACCGAACATTCGGACTTATCTAAGATGACTGCCTGTCAAAATAGCAAAGTCCAAGTATCACCCAGCTGCCATCCAATGTGTCCCAACACGACTTGTACATTTCGAGCTGACCAATCTGCTTCAGGTGTTGTGGGACCAACGATCTCAAGGCAGCATTTCCAGATGTCAAAGAGGGCCAATTGCTAACTCAAACATCCGTCACTTATATGCTTGCCTCCAATTTGAAAAGGCTTGACAAAATAATGACGTCAATCATGAGGAACCACCAATCAGAGGAGGGAAACCCTACAGAATAAGAGGAAACCCTCATTTCATTGGTTGCTGTCAAAATAGACTTTGCCAATCATTCTCTAAATTCAAACCATTAGAGTTCATAGTATTCAAATTGAATATCCATCTTTGCTCTGCACACTGTAATTTGAATGTTTGATCTCCATTGGAGCTGATCGTACAGCCAACCGGATACAGGAATCATGCTACGCCAAATGTAATTTATGGGGTGAGGAGTGGCCTAGTGGTTAGGCCAAGGTACTTCAGGCCAGAGGGCTAGGGGTTCAAGTCCCACCTGGGGACAGCAACCCCAGGCCAGAGGGACTGAGGTCTCTAGTCCTATAGTCACTCCTTGTGGCCTTGGGCAAGACACTTAACTCTCCATTGCCCACTGCTTTGATTGAAGGATAAGGCAGGATCAAAAACTGGTTAAATAAATAAACAAGAGGAGTGGTGCATCCGATATATAGCATATCACAGGGGCAACATAAAACATAAACCACATAAGCCAATGTACAAGTGGTATACCATTTGGTAGAGATGATCCAACCAGTGGCCGGATATGCTCAAGTGTCCTCTTCCAATGTAGTCTCACAATAAACATACTTATTATAAGAAAAATATCCTGGTTCCCCTTGATGTCTAGTTGGTCTATCTTATGGCAACGCTGACTTCGCAAAGAAATTTTTAATGTTAGAACCTCCTGTATTTGCAAAGGTAAGAGGTTTGTTGAAACAAATTTGAAGTCTTGAAAGAGACTAATGTTTCTTCAGTATAGATATAATCTGTGAAGTATTTTGCATGTAAGGAAGTATACCCACCATGGAATCACTGTCCACAATTGCTGTCCGAACCAGTTCATCAGATATGGTGAGTAAAATATGCGTGTTTCAAAGCCCTCCTAACAATTCTGGAGGGATAACCATGATCTTGCAAACATTCCTGCAGATCTCTTGCATGGAGATTGACCTCCTCCGTAGTCTAACAAATTCAACAAAGTCTCAAAAATTGCCCATAAGGAAGACCCCAGTGAAGTGGACCCGGGTGGTGACTGTGATAATGTAGTAGACTATTCCACTGGACCGGCTTCCTAAACAGCATAGTATGTAATCCCTGGGGTGTTTTATAAATAGCAATGTCCAGAAAATCAATTGGCCATGTGTCAATATGTGCCATAAACTGTATATTAGATTTAATGGTATTAAGCCATTCAAGAAAAAGATGCAGATCTGTCATAGAACCCTTCCATAAAAAGAAAATATGATCCAAAAAATGGCACCAAAAATAATAAAAATAAGAGAACCACTCTGAAACATCAACTCCTAAAAACCTGGTTAGCTGAGATTTTATTTGGGGAGCAGCTGTGGGGTGGTTTTGGCAATGCTCACTTTTCATTTTATTCAGTATTATTATATTTTATTGTTAGCTTTAATCTTTAATGCTATAATGTATTTCATTATATGAATTGTTTAACTATGTGACTTGAGAATTTTATAGCCTGGTCTGTACATTCCGTGAAAAGCGAGATATAAGTAAAATTAAAATTAAATTAAGATGCAAATGAAGCACTCTGGTAATCTGCATGGTACAACAGTCGCAAACCTAAAACTATCAGATCTACGATGAAGTAGTACCGAGGAAACCTGCACAGCATGGCAGTAAAAACCCTAAAAGCACCAGATCTGTGAGATTAAAGCATCACTGTGCAGTTTTATATCTCTGACATCATGTCTTTTGTCCACTAAAGAGCAGGACCTAGACGTGGTTGTGTCTGATGATCTTAAAGTAGCTAAACAGGTAGAAAAGGCGATGGCAAAAGCTAGAAGAATGCTTGTCTGCATACGGAGAGGAATGGATAGCAGAAAAAAGGAGGTGATAATGCCTCTGTATAAGTCTTTGGTGCGACCTCATTTGGAGTATAGTGTGCAATTCTGGAGACCGCACCTTCAAAAGGATGTGAACAGGATGGAGTCAGTGCAGAGGGTGGCTACTAAAACGGTTAGTGGTCTTCATTATAAAGCATATGAGGACAGACTTAGGGATATTAATATGTACACCTTAGAGGAAAGGCGGGATAGAGGTGATATGATTGAGATGTTTTAAATACCTCTGTGGCATAAATGTTCAGGGGGAGAACCTCTTTCAATTGAAAGCAAGTTCTGCTACGAGGGGACATGGGATGAGGGTGAAGGGAGATAGATTCAGGAGTGATATGCGGAAATATTTCTTTACGGAAAGAGTGGTGGATCTGTGGAATAGTCTCCCAGTGGAGGTGGTAGAGAAGAGGACAGTAACTGAAATTAAAAAAGCATGGGGCAAACACAGAGGATCTCTAAAGGAAAAAAACGGGACTGTTGTAGTTGTTATGGAAGGACAGACTAGATAGGCCATGTGGTCTTTTTATGTCATCATATGTCTATGTTTCTAAGTTATGTTTTTCCTGTGCAGACACTACGTCATTTGTTTTTACAAGGAAATACTGGCTGCCACTGATGGTGTTCTCTTGGTGGAATGAGAGAACCTAACCCCAGAAGCAGTCACCACATGACAAAACTTGTTGGGAAAAGAGGTTCATTTTGGCAGAACATTTTTGGGAATGTGTGAATGGAGTGCTGATAAGTATCAGTTTTTATTTGCATTGATATCCTCAAGTGTGCAGAAATGTACTGCACAAAGTTACAACTACTGAGGCAGGTGCAACGACTGTGTGTACAATGTGCAGGTATGCTCCTATATTATAAAGTATGCATGCACCTCACAATTCTACTCCTGCACCACAGAAACTGTGCCTCCGGTAATGCCTAGTCACATAAAAATTACACATGCTCTTGTCGCCACACTTATATATACATGCGGCTATGTACATGTATTTATAAAAGTCATTTTCTGAATGTAAAACATTCTTTGCACTCAGAAAATGCTTTAAAAAATGTACCCTTATAATCTTCAGAGCTCCCGTAACGCAGGCACCAGTTTTGCTGTCACCTATGTTCACCCTTCTCCCTTGACCCTTTGAGAGTAGGCCAAATGCATGAGAACAGCAAGACTCCAGATAAAGGGTCCAGGAATGTAAAATGCCTGAAATTACTCTTCTTTCCCCACAATGCTTCCCTAAATGTGCATTTACCTTAATACATACAGTGAGGGGGTTACTTTAGAAGCACTTTCACACGTAAATCGTGTCATTTACACATGTGGATTGGAATAAACATATGATTTTAGAAAGCTGCTGTTTACATGTGGAGAGATTTCAAGGGGGTGCAGTGAAGGTGTGGCTTCTACATATGCATTCCTATTTTACAAAAGGAATCCATGTATATGTCTAAAAATGTGTTTGTTGGGATTTACTGTGGGCCCATATCAGGGCTACTGGCTTATCTGAGCCCATTCTCATTCAGTGGTATCTCAGGCAGCAACCTGAGTGGTGTCCTTTCTGATGAGTCTTGGCTGGATGATCAATTGGGGAAAGAGCCATTTGTTGCATCCACAGTCCCTGGAGTTCCTGGGAGCACATTTTGATTCTCAAGTGGGCAGAGTCTTCTTGCCAGAGGAGAAAGTCAAAGGGCAGTTGGATTGCCTGGTGCTGTTCTGTTTACAGCAGGCTCCCAGAGTCTGGTATTATCTTCAACTCCTCGGATTGATGGCAGCGACAATCAAGATGGTGCCATGGTCGCATGCTCTTATGCAGCTGCTCCAATTGTCCTTGCTAACTTGGTGGTCCCTGAGTTCTACAGCAGTGAAGTAAAAAAATCTCCCATGGTTGTCGAGGAGGGAGCTGGTGAGGCAGGCCTTTGGTACTTTAAGCTTGGGTGCCCTTAGTGAGTGTCTCACTGGTTTACTATTTAAGCTGACTCTGATGAGCGTCAACTTTTAAATCAGCTTTTCTTTCTTTTTTGGGACAAAATATCTCAGTAAAAATAAGAATGGGAGGAGATGATGCCAGACAGCAGCAACTGGAGTGGCATAAACAGCCCAAGTCAAAAAAAGAGGGGCAGGGGAGTGATTACCACCATTGTTCTCCTGCGGAGGGGGTGAGTTCATCTGGTCTGTGCAGCTTGCCGGCTTCTTCGGGGCAGCTCCAGCTACGTCATCGAAGGCCCCCATAAAAGGCCTCTGTGAGCCCTTGTTGTCGGGAGTGATTACCACCATTGTTCTCCTGCGGAGGGTGTGAGTTCATCTGGTCTGTGCAGCTTGCCGGCTTCTTCGGGGCAGCTCCAGCTATGTCATCGAAGGCCCCCATAAAAGGCCTCTGTGAGCCCTTGGTGTCGGGAGTGATTACCACCATTGTTCTCCTGCGGAGGGGGTGAGTTCATCTGGTCTGTGCAGCTTGCCGGCTTCTTCGGGGCAGCTCCAGCTATGTCATCGAAGGCCCCCATAAAAGGCCTCTGTGAGCCCTTGGTGTCGGGAGTGATTACCACCATTGTTCTCCTGCGGAGGGGGTGAGTTCATCTGGTCTGTGCAGCTTGCCGGCTTCTTCGGGGCAGCTCCAGCTATGTCATCGAATGGCTCTCTCTTGTCCCCTCCTCCTTCCTTTTTGGATAAAGCTGGGCTGAGCTGTTTCGGCGTCTGCCGTTGGCGTCTGCAGTGGGTGTCTCCTAAGGGGCGTATCAAAAGGGGCAGGACACGCCCCTTGGGAGCCCCTTAGGAGCAACTTTGGAGTGAGTTAGTGGAGTTTGTCATCATGCCTGGGGGTAAAAGAAAGAAAAAGGCCACTGTAGCGGAGATGACGGAGGGTCCTATGGATAGACATGTGGTGTCGACGCCGGTTCCTGTGAAGCCAGGTACTGTTTTCTCCGCCCCCTCCGTTGAGGGTGCTAGCCTCAGTTCAGTGGAGCGTACTCCACCTTTACCTCCGGGTTTTCTGGAACTCTCAGAAGTGCCTTCCCTCCCTTCGGAGCCTCTGGAAGTTGGTGTACTGCCTAGGTCTGTGAGCTGGAAGGAGCCGGTTTCTTCGGTTGAAAGTCCCTTAAGTGCTTCAGTTTCTTTGACGGATATATGGCATGTAGTTAAAAGAACTGAGCAAGTTTTAATGGAGACTGTTCCCTCGCTTTGTCAATTCACTAAGGATGTTATTTGTAAGTTTCAGTCTGTAGACTTACATGTGAAGAATCTGTCCTCCAGTTTAGCTACTTTAGATACTCAGGTCAAGGCATTGTCTTCTTTTCAATCGGTCAGTGTCAAGGATAGCTTAGTTTTTTCTCAGAAGTTAGAAAATTTAGAAAATATGCATAGGTGTAAAAACTTACGATTGTTAAATTTTCCTTGTATTTCTTTACTTTCTCCTTCTATTCTTTTTAGAAAATATTTGAAAGATAAATTGCAATTACCTATTGCGGATTCCTTAATACTATTTAAGTGTTATTATGTTTCTTCTAAGGTAGCTACACCTACCAATGACGACGATTTAGCTGTTTTGGAGGAACCAGCTGCGTTTGATTTAGCTGCTTTTTTGGAGGACACACAGGATCTTATTCCCACTAGGGCAACTTTGCTAATTACATTGTCCTCGGAGGAGGACAAAATTTTTATCATCAAGGCCTATTTCCGGAAGAAAGATCTTTTGTTCTGTGGAGAAAAGATTTCCATCTTTCCTGATGTGTCTATTTCAACGCAGCTTCGTAGGAAAGTTTTTCTTGCCTATAAAATGTGAATCGTCGCTCTTGGTGCTACCTTATTCCTCCGCTATCCCTGTAAATGTATAATTACTATGGGTCAGGATAAGTTTATTTTTATGTCTCCCACTGACCTAGACAGATGGCTTTTAGAAAGGGAAAAGAGGCATTGAAAGTTCCTTTCTTCTTTTTATTTTACTGCTTTATATAGATATTTCTTTGCTGGAGGGAATGTGTAGGTTAGGTTTAATTGATGTTGGTCAGGGGCTCTTGGTAGTTTGCCCTGACTTTGTTTTCTTGAGATTTTCTTTTTCTTTTTTTTGTTATCCCCGTGATGTGGGCTGATGTACTTTGATGATGATTATTTGTAATGGTTATTGATGATATTTTGTTGCTGTTTCCACTTGTTTTCTGATATTGTATTGTCAGACTATAAAATCCTAATAAATATAAATTTGAAAAAAAAAAAGAGGGGCAGAACAGAACAAAAAGTGGCCTGAACAGCCCAAAACATCATGGCAGTGGTAGTGGAAGATTTGTTTTGCAGATCCTGGTTAATTATCACTAATTGGACAACAAGGATTTTGATTAGGCTTGGTAAATGTCTTTGATAGATATTTAGACATGGTTTCACAGAATTTCTGGCACAACAACATGGGAAAAGAAAAATCTCTACAACAAGAATCAGATTCACAAGGCAAAAAATTCAGTTAGCATTTTACATAGAGCTCCAGACCATACAAACTTTTCCATTTGATCATTTTATTAAGTATTTAGTATCATTACAAACTTCACTTAACATGTATCAAACTACACATAACATTTACATATCAAACTTCACACAACATTTGTATTTATTAACAATCATATATTCTATTTATTAATTTATGTAATATTACTCTAAATACTCTTTATACCAGTGATGGCTAACCTTTTTGAGCCCGAGTGCCCAAACTGCCGCACAAAACCAAAGAATTTCCTCAAAGTGCCAGCACGTCAATTTGCATAAATATTTGCATAATGCTAACATACACTAACTTTTAGTAAACATGTCTCTTAATGAGTGTATGGATAAAGACAGACTAAAAGATTTCTACATTACTATAATCCAGTGCCAACCGCCAGGCACATTAGGAACTACTACAAACACTGCCCATTTAGAACCAATAGCAAACCCGCCGTATCCTAACAGCACTACCAGGACTCACAAAGCACCACACCATACCTATCAAAAGGCAACACTGCAAATATTAAACCAATACATTTCAGACAATAACAATACATGACCTACTGGGGAAAGAGAACAAGTGGCAATGTCAAAAAGGAATTACATAAACAGAATACCTCAGCTCAGTTACACAGTTGCAATTGCTCCAGCCACTTTCTTCTGGTTTCTTCATGTTTTCTGCTAACTCTCCATCATCTGCTGTCCATTTGTCCTTTCTTCTCTCTTCTAGTTTTTTTTTCCATTCTCTCTCTCTACATCCGCTTTAACATACTAATCTTTCTCCTTTTGCTCTTTCCTCATTCCTATTTCATTCACTCAAATTTTACCCCTCCATCCTCAATCCCCACTTACTCTCCTAATACCCGGCCAATTGTAGATTTTTTTATCCCTCCCACACAAAATATTTTTCCCCTCTCCATTTTACTCTCCCAGCCCCATCCCATTCTAATCCTCCCCCAACATCAGCTCCCTTCTAGTTCCAGCCTCACCCAGCATCCATTCCCTTCTAGTCCCTGCATCAGCCCATTTCCAGTCCTAGCCCCCCATCAGCCCATTTCCAGTCCTAGCAACCCCCCAACCCAATACCAGTCCTAGCCCCCCCCATCAACCCACTTCCAGTCCTAAACCCCCATCACCCCATTTTCAGTTTAAGCCCCCCCTATAACCCATTACCAGTCCTAACCCCCATCACCCCATTTCCAGACAGCCCCCATCAGCCCACAGCCCATTAGCAGTCCTACCCCCCCAGCCCATTAGCAGTCCTACCCCCACCCGCCCGCCCCATTAGCAGTCCTAACCCCCCCGCCCCGCCCGCCCATTAGCAGTCCTAACCCCCCCTGCCCATTAGCAGTCCTACCCTGCCCGCCCATTAGCAGTCCTACCCCGCCTGCCCATTAGCAGTCCTAACCCGCCCGCCCGCCCATTAGCAGGCCTACCCCCCCCTCCCCCCCAGCACATTAGCACACCTAACCCCCCCCTAGCCCATTAGCAGTCCTAACCCCCCCTGCCCATTAGCAGTCCTAACCCCCCCCTAGCCCATTAGCAGTCCTAACCCCCTCCCCCCCAGCCCATTAGCAGTCCTAACCCCCCCCCCCCCGGCAAATTTTTTTAAAAAAAAAGCAGGCTCTGGCTGCTGCCGCGGCAGATTGCAATGTCCCGCGGGGCCCCCTCCGCCCGCTAAGCCCCTCTGCAAGGGCTTTCAGATTCGCGAGGGAGAGCATCACCCTCGCGTCTCTGTTAAGCCCGCAGGGGCTAATGGGAAATTTCCCATCAGTCCCTCGCGTCTAAAGGGGCTGATGGGAAATTTCCCATTAGCCCCTGTGGGCTTAACAGAGACGCGAGGGAGACGCTCTCCCTCGCGAATCTGAAAGCTCTTGCAGAGGGGCTTAGCGGGTGGAGGGGGCCCCGCGGGACGCTGCATTCTGCCCTTGCCGCGTCCGCGGCAGCAGTCAGAGCCAGCTTTTTCTTTTTTTGCGGACCTTCCCGCGTGCCAGCTGCAAGGCCTTCGCGTGCCACAGCTGGCACGCGTGCCATAGGTTCGCCATCGCTGCTTTATACCATTCCCTTTCTAACCACCCTCTCCCACCCTCCCCCGCTCATCCAACCTCATCCATTATTGAATTAATATCCTCTCTCCTTTCACCCAATCACCATTTATCCTTCCAGTAAAATTGTATTTAAATTTTGTATAAAATCCCTCTCATATTTTCTCTAGCACTCCCACTCTTTATTCCTTCCATTTTTCCAAACACACACACTCTTCCATTGTTCCACAACTTTCTCACCTGTCCCCCGCCTCATCTCCGTCAATCTATGCATCAAACACATCTCTGCCACTCTTTTCACAAATCCTGCCTTATGTGGCATGGATTTCCCCTGCCAGTGTTGTGCTATTTCATTTCTAGCAGTTACTATACAGTGATGTATCACTCCACCAACTCTCTTTGGAATGTCCACATCTAATTGATGTAGTAAACAAATCTCTGGCTTTCTTTGTATTCGATATCCTGTCATGTTATATATCATCTCAAAAATCTCAATCCAATAGGCTTGTATCCACTTACATTTCCACCACATGTGCAACCAATTCCCTTTCTCATTACATCCCCTCCAGCATTGATCATTAATCCCGCTTCCAGCTCTTCTTTTACATACTGGAGTCCAATACCATCTGAACAACATTTTATAAGCTTTCTCTTTTACCCTTGTGGCTATGGATATACTTGACACTGTTCGTATTATCTTATCCCATTCCTCCTAAGACCATCTTATCGCCAAATCTTCTTCCCATTTTATCATGTATCTCAATTTGTTATTCCCCCCCTCCATTACGCCTTTATAAATTTTGGACAAAACTCCTTTCTGCCCCAAATTTCCTAAACACAATGCTTCAAACCACCCCCTATTTTCCTAGAGATCATGCCACACCTTCAATTGTTTCAAAAAGTGACTCATAATAATCTCTATCTCCTAATCTATATAGATCCTTAATATTTTCAAATTCAAAAATGCCCTCTTTACTCACTATTTGTGAGATATATTTTAACCCCGCCTTTTCCCATCTATTCAAAATGCCCATCTCTGGTCCTTGTCCGCTTTCAAAACAGGCTTCTAGAGGCATACACTGTGAGTACCTCTTATTTTGTATTATTTGTTTTCTATTTTGTTTCCAAACTTGTAAACTATGCACTATTAGAGGATTTTTATTTTCTAAATTAAGGGGCATGTTTACTAAAAACCGCTAATTTGCGCGCCGCAAAATAGCGCACGGCAACGCAGCATTGAAACGCACATAAACGCGTTTAAACACCCCGCACACGTGCGTGTCACCCCCGCACAGGTACGCGGCACACTAACGGGCCCCGTACAAGTGCGGGCCCGCAAATGTACGATAGAGGCGTGGAACGGCTAAAGAAGGGCGGAGGAAGGCCCCGGAGAGGCGGAGGGACGGGGTCAATGGGTGGAGAGTGGGAGGGGAGAGTCTCCCCGCACAGTACCGGGCCAGAATTTCCATGTAAAAACTACCGCGAGTGAAACACTCGCGGTTAGAAAGCATTTAAAGGGAAGAGAAACCATTTCCGTCATCAATGTACAGCAAAACCGGGGAAACCTGCAAAACGTCAGCAGTGTGATACATGTGCACAGAACAAAAGTGCAAATAAAAAGCGAAAATGACCACAAACAACATCTAAAAAATTAAAAGTCTGCGGGGGAACAGTGCTAGCAATGGGCACAAATAAGAAACACACCCAGGAAAGTTTACAAAAAAATGAATGAACCATGGAAAGGTGTATGGAGGGGAGACTCAACCAAAAAAAAAACAACCCCTCTTTTGTAGCTGTCCTGGGAGTGTCCCCCATGTTTGTTCATGAAAATCTCTGTAGGCCATGTTGGTTATATCTTATCGCCCCTTTCCGTGGTCATGTCTGGGTATGATTTGTACGTTTGTCACCGGACAGGGTGAAGGAGCCCATAGTAAAATTGTGCAGAGCAGGGTGTGTGACCCCATCCTGCCAGTTTTATTATCCCCAGGTACTGCACCATCTCTGTGGCAACAGTGTAGTGCAGTGGACAGAGCCAGTACCTGTAAGACCATAGGGTCACAGGTTCAAATCCCATCTGGGGCTCATGGCAATACGTTTCTCCACCACTAATCAGAGATATGGAAGACACCCCTTGTTTTGCAGAGAACATTAGCATGTTGCAAACATCCTTCTTATACTCCACACCGCACACACATCAGAACAATGGGCATCAGCCACATCCGAGTTGCCCAAATGCAGTCCTGGAGTGGCTCCACTCAATTAGGACATATGCTTATGCTAAGATAAGGACATGCTAGTATGTTGGTGGGACTGTACAGATGGTGGAGAGGGAAGTGGCTGCCAGCCACAGCATACATTTGACTAGCGAGGTGCAGGCTCTCACCGTCCACTAGTGACAGACAGCCCCTGTTGGATGTACAGTCATGGACGTCCCAGGGAACTCCACCAAGCTGTAGATACACAGTGGTGCAGTGTACACAGAAAGTGTATGAAACAACAGAAGGTCACAGGTTCAAAGTTCGGCTGGGGATATTGCCAATCATGAGCACATATTTTACTCACAAATAAACCATGGTAGTAAGCAAAACCTTTAAGGCAGAGGACAGTGGCCTCAGTAAAACCCCCAACATTTACCATCACAACCACACACACCATGAACAGGGCGATCACCTAGAGCAGAGTATCCCAAATACAGTTTTGGACGACCACACAACAGTCAGGTTCCATGCTGCCTCTAATACAAATGACTGTGCTGCATATCTATGTACCACCCTCATGTCATGCAGATGTAGCACATGCATATCCAGGAGGGACAGCATAAAACTACAACAGTGTCAGCCACACCATGGGATGATGTGGGAATGCCTGATGAAAAGCACCAGCCAACAGGCCCTGACACACCCACGCCCACAGGCTGCATTGGACAATGCATCCTGGAAAGGCAGGACATTGGGCCCTGCCTGTAACCGCCAATAGTAGCAGTTGCAGATGTCACCAATGCCACCCCACACCTGGGGACATGGTACACAGCTATCTAATGTCATCATTGAACACAGTGAAATATGGATGTATATGTTCAGCACATTTTGCCCATTGAGCACCACATGACAATCATGCAGATGTGGGTCATGTGTGCAGCAGGTCTGTTGTATGACAGTGTGTACATCCTGGGTGGGTGACCCCCACCAGCTATGTGTAACATATCCATGCCTGTACTGTTCCCAGGACTGTTGTGTCGCATAGGGCTGTTAAACCACTTGATTGTACCACACAAGACGACCAACCCTGGTAATGGTCACAGCAATGTGAAACATCAACATACACTCACAAGAAAGGCAGGGCTAAAAGATAGGCATGTTGGAAGGGTTTCTGGCTCATGCAGCATAACATGTGCATGAGTCAACATTGCTGAAGGAGAGAGCATGTGTCCCCACACCAATGGATTTTTTCCCCTAGGTAGTCACCCCAAACCCATAATGCACAGCATAGGTAGTTGCATACATGCACAGTGGATGTTCAACAACTGAGTGGCACCAGCACTAACAGGGCCTGCAGCATGTTAGCCGAGGTGTACTGGTATCAGTGGGGTCAGTGGCAGGTGGCCAGAGAAGATGGAGCCAGAGACCCTGACACGTGGGTGCACTGGCCCATAACAGAAAGGGCCGCTAGGACAAACAGACATGCTATTTGCAGGGTCTACATTGACTCAGTGTCCGCATGGTGGTGCAGGGGACACAGCCAGTGTGTTGTGGAGACAAAGATAACAAGTTCAACTCCCAGCTGGGGCCATCGGCAACACAGTGCACATATTTTATCCACCAGTAAACCGTTATTGGGAATAAAACCCACACCTGCAGAGAAGAAAGGTTTATTCTGAGGATTGTTATTTTACCATAAGTAGCTCATAGCCCTCAGAAATGTCCAACACCTACAGCAGAGTACACACAATGCAGTACCGGAGGGCCACATGTCAGTTAGCTGTGATGCTGTCCCCAATATAACGCCTCTTTATCATGGTGGTGTACGCCTACTGCTGGCAGAGGGGGCAGTGGCTGCTGCACCACAGCAGATGCTGGCCTAGCTACCCTCATGTGGCTGCAGTCCAATCCACCAGACAGGCACTGTGTGACAAACAGCCATGGACTCCCCCGGGAATGAGCTGTTGCTGTGCTAAGACGGTGGTGCAGTACACATAGCAAGTGCCCCAAGAGCAGAAGGCCCTAGGTTCAAATCTCAGCTGGGGCACCTGCCATCCCACCCCCCATTTTCTTTCACATGCACAAAACCTGCTATTAAAGACTGCAATTCCCCTGCTGATGACAGAAGCGTTGGAAAAGACAACTTATTTTACAATAAACAGCACACACCACATAAACATATGCCTCGCCCACAGTACAGTCCCCCAAATGCAGCCATGCAGGCACAAAGAACACCCATGTTCGCTGATGTATCCAATAAAGATGCGTGTGCTGCAAGTTAATTGAACACCACCATGGTATGCATCTGTCTGAGAGGCATATTCATCACGGACATCATGAAAACCTGACCAGTGTGTGTGCCATATTGCCTGGGTTTTCTGAAAATATGGCCTACAGCAGTGGGCAACAGGGCCAGAAACAGCTGCACCTGCAGGCCCCAATATCTGATGACCAATGCAGTGGCAGGATGTCGGGCCCTGTGTGCCCCTCCAATAACTAGCATGTGCAGACATTACCAATCACACACTACACATGGCGATACCTCACACGCATATCAGAAGCCTGGTATGAGCAGTGACTGTTAGAAATGTCTATGCGAAGCACAAGCAGATCATCGAGCTGTAACATACCAACGTCTCAGATGTATGTACAATGTGTGTCAGGTCAGGTGCCCTCCAGAGATTGTCAGCCTGGAACATATCACAACAAATGTACCCCAACGTTGCCATACCCCCAGTGTGCCCATTACTGTTGCATTGGTCTCTGCTCCTAAATAACCGTACATCGTCTCACTGCTGTCCTAGGTGTAGGGAGTGTGTGTCTGTTGATCCAGTGTGTGCTGGCTGCCAACACCTCCCACAGCCCACAATGATAGCACCGTTGCCAGTATTGGTCTGCAAATGTGCATAATGAGGAGCAAAGTACTCTGGGTATAGAACACACAGGGTGGCAGGAGCAGGATGCAGCTACACAGGGCAAATGTGCATGCCTAGGACCATGTTGTGCCTTGCTATCACCTCCACAAACATGGTGCCCATAGCATGTACGGTGAGGAGGCAACCCTCACCACGAATGATCAGTGACCACGCCATGGCTAGGTTACAACATATTGCCATACAGTAGTTCTCCTCTGTGATTTTTATGGGTCGTGTGTATATATAGGGGGCCCAATCACTGAGTCAACTGCATGGGGGTTGTGCAAACATCCCAGTAATGGGTGCACAGAGTGTCCCTGGTAGCATGCAGTATGGACCGTCAAGCGGCCTGAAAGCAGTTACCATGTGTTTGGCTGGAACACCTTGCAGGGTCAGTAGCTGGCCACACACTGTGGCCTCTGCTGCAAAATGTCAGATGGTGTTGGTTGAGCTGGGTGGCTCTGGCTCAGTTGTTTGTCTGCCTGATCTAGACATATGGATATGTTCAAACTTGCAGAGAGTGACCTGTAGGTACTGGGTACGACAGGCGGAATGAGGTTGCTGGCAACTGCTAGCACCGTAGTTGGGCTACAGAATGTGTATATTGTAATATTGTGCAAAGTGTGTTTGACAGGAAAGTGCAGGTGGTCAGACACATATAGCCAATGTGGCCAGAAATCTCCCTTACCCCTTCACATATATTATGAAGGGCAGGGCTCTCACAAAGGAGATGCACCCTTGGGTGAGCATTGTAGCCCACAAGGCCCAGAGAGATACAGATGCCTGAAGGAGGACTGTATGCATCAACCTATCAGACATCGTCTGACAAGCTGATCTGATGTTCTTGGCCCTCTCAGCCAGGACAGGTGCTGTGTGTCTCACCTCACACTCAGGGTGATTAAAAGCCACACACACTGTGAGGTTCTGTACCCACTCTGTACCTGCAACACAGAAGGTCTGTCCACAAAACTATGTCCAGGTGCTGTGTGGTTGCACACCCTATCGTTGGACCATTAGTAGACTGCTGCTTTGCATGTGCAGTGCATCATGGGGGTGAGTGGACTGACGTTACCCTGTTAACTGCAGCACAAAGTCTGCCTAGGTCATATTGCAGACAGCCAGATAGTCTCATCACAACCCCAGAGCTGTAGTCCAGTGGTGACTGCAATGCCTCAGGAGCAAAAGGTTGTTAGTTCAAATTCTAAATGTGGTTCTACAAGGAAAGTATTTTATATATCCTGACTTTGGCCCATAGACTCCACCAGTCAGCAGTAGTGTGGGGAAACGTTCTGAAAATAAACATACATTGAACAAGGCAGTGTCACATTAGTGAAATTTGTTTTTACAAGGTCCATGGGGGCTCTCAGGTGTGGAACGTGGGTAATGTCCTCAAGTACTGGCAACTTAAACACCATCACAGTGCATTAACCCAGGTAGACCCTATAAGGTGGTCTGTGGGGTACCTGCTGCTGACAGCACTGTGAGGATCTCACAACAACCACCAGTACTCCACAGTCATGGACATGTCATTGTCTGCACCCACCAATAACCTCACTGTATATGGACGTATGCAACCTCTGGCTCCCCATGCAGCAAGGTTAGGTGTGGGCCACAGCTAGATTGATAAGAACAGATGCCTGGCTGGCCAAAGAGGCAATCATGCAGACAGTGTGTTGTTGTTACCAGGGTTGTGGTGCTCCATCAGTGAGAATGGTGTATGACATATGATGTCTGCAGCAGTGTGAGTGTCTTGCCACCAGCAGCACCTCTGTAATGTAGAAAGGGCTCTGGGGCAAGTAATAATGTTGCAAAGTATGAAAATATATGCTGTGCACAGCATAGATGTAGATGGAAAGCACCATGGCCAATGGTGTTACAATGTATGATAATGTGAGCTGCCTGAGACAGGCACTCCAGAGCGCAAAAGGAAGATGTAAGCCATGATGCCTCGTTAAGCAGCCAATGTATCCACCATTGCGCTATATCTCAGCCCCCAGGACTGTATGCCAGCAGATCTACCAAATTGTAATGTGGATTGTGGTGACATGCTGTCCACATTGCCCCCTAATGTCTAACACGCAACCTATTTTTCCTGTGTAATGCACACATATGAACCCCCGCAAAACACCTATGGCAACCACCAAATCATTGATGTCTGTACATGGTGAGTCAACACAGAACAGAGCCAACTAACACACATCATGCCATATCACCAGGTTGCTTGACCCCTGACGCTGATGGTTTGTTTGCACCCATTGCTATCAGTGGCAGAGCACTATCTGCTATGTGACACACATAGCACACCTCATCTGACAATGGCCTTGGAATCAATGCATATGTGTCCAGAGGTTCAAGACCACATTGTGTGAACAAGTAATATTCAGAATCATTAAATTATGTTATAGGGAGATGAGAGATACCTTGTAGCTATGTGAGCATGCAAACAACATGAAACCTATTTGTATTAATAAATGTAAAACATGTGTATGAATGATGCGTGCCGCTAATATTTACACTTTTCAGGAGCGCAGCAATGCGGAACGCATGGGCAAGCAGTTATGAGGGCCGCAGCCATGCGGCGCGCACGTGCTTGCTCCGATACGCGCAAATGCGGAAGTCGCGTCGTTAGCGTTCGCGCATCTACACGCCCACAAACAAAATGGCGTCAAGGAGCAGGAAGCCCGCCTTCAGCTACAGGGAGCTGTGCCTCCTGGCCTCCCTTATTGGCCCGAAACAAACAATCCTTTTCCCAGGGCCCTCCAGGAGGATAAACATGGGGAAGGTGCTGAGGGCCTGGGAGAGGGTGACCAGGCGCTTTAACCGTGAGGCAGACCACCCACGTGAGGTAAGTGAATGGCCACAGGTCACAAAACCATATACACAGACAGGGTTAATGTCAGCTGTCCATGCTGTTGTGTGTAAGTAGGCTAGATAAATTACGTGTAGTAGGGAAACCACATGCCAGATGCATTGTGTACCACATCTGAGTGTTTGCCCATGTAGCCATGTTCAGATCCATGTGCCCACAGAGGGCATGATGACCCCATGGCCTCATGACAGCTGCTGGCATTGATGTACTACAGACCACTGTAACACAGCTAGGCCAACCATCAGCCTAAGGAGTGTCTAGAATCACCATGTGCTGATGGAGGGATCTGCATCTGGAGGGTAACACATAGGGGCAACCATCAGGGTAACACATAGGGGCAACAAAGGCCCTGACGCACACAGGTGGCCAGGGGTTGTTAACAAATGTGGTATAATACATTCCCCTCCCCTCAGGGCTACAGAGAGCCACTCAAAGTGTGCCCTGGCAACCTGGAGATATAGATCTGCGTCCTCATGTACTATGAAACATAACCCATATCTCCAGGAGGTCAGAGAGGCCATCCAAGTGGGTCCCCTATCACCCTGGGCCTATGGTTGTGTGTCCTAATGTAGTTTGAACCCTCCTCCCTAACTCCAGGAGTGCAGAGAGGCCATCCAAGTGGGCTCTCTATCACCCTGGAGCTATGGATCTGTGTCCTAATGTAGTTTGAACCCTCCTCCCTAACTCCAGGAGTGCAGAGAGGCCATCCAAGTGGGCTCTCTATCACCCTGGAGCTATGGATCTGTGTCCTAATGTAGTTTGAACCCTCCTCCCTAACTCCAGGAGTGCAGAGAGGCCATCCAAGTGGGTCCCCTATCACCCTGGGCCTATGGTTGTGTGTCCTAATGTAGTTTGAACCCTCCTCCCTAACTCCAGGAGTGCAGAGAGGCCATCCAAGTGGGTCCCCTATCACCCTGGAGCTATGGATCTGTGTCCTAATGTAGTTTGAACCCCCCTCCCTAACTCCAGGAGTGCAGAGAGGCCATCCAAGTGGGCTCTCTATCACCCTGGAGCTATGGATCTGTGTCCTAATGTAGTTTGAACCCTCCGCCCTAACTCCAGGAGTGCAGAGAGGCCATCCAAGTGGGCTCTCTATCACCCTGGAGCTATGGATCTGTGTCCTAATGTAGTTTGAACCCTCCTCCCCAACTCCAGGAGTGCAGAGAGGCCATCCAAGTGGGTCCCCTATCACCCTGGGCCTATGGTTGTGTGTCCTAATGTAGTTTGAACCCTCCTCCCTAACTCCAGGAGTGCAGAGAGGCCATCCAAGTGGGTCCCCTATCACCCTGGTGCTATGGTTGTGTGTCCTAATGTAGTTTGAACCCTCCTCCCTAACTCCAGGAGTGCAGAGAGGCCATCCAAGTGGGCTCTCTATCACCCTGGAGCTATGGATCTGTGTCCTAATGTAGTTTGAACCCTCCTCCCTAACTCCAGGAGTGCAGAGAGGCCATCCAAGTGGGTCCCCTATCACCCTGGGCCTATGGTTGTGTGTCCTAATGTAGTTTGAACCCTCCTCCCTAACTCCAGGAGTGCAGAGAGGCCATCCAAGTGGGTCCCCTATCACCCTGGAGCTATCGATCTGTGTCCTAATGTAGTTTGAACCCCCCTCCCTAACTCCAGGAGTGCAGAGAGGCCATCCAAGTGGGCTCTCTATCACCCTGGAGCTATGGATCTGTGTCCTAATGTAGTTTGAACCCTCCTCCCTAACTCCAGGAGTGCAGAGAGGCCATCCAAGTGGGCTCTCTATCACCCTGGAGCTATGGATCTGTGTCCTAATGTAGTTTGAACCCTCCTCCCCAACTCCAGGAGTGCAGAGAGGCCATCCAAGTGGGTACCCTATCACCCTGGAGCTATGGATCTGTGTCCTAATGTAGTTTGAACCCTCCTCCCTAACTCCAGGAGTGCAGAGAGGCCATCCAAGTGGGCTCTCTATCACCTTGGAGCTATGGATCTGTGTCCTAATGTAGTTTGAACCCTCCTCCCTAACTCCAGGAGTGCAGAGAGGCCATCCAAGTGGGCTCTCTATCACCCTGGAGCTATGGATCTGTGTCCTAATGTAGTTTGAACCCTCCTCCCTAACTCCAGGAGTGCAGAGAGGCCATCCAAGTGGGTCCCCTATCACCCTGGGCCTATGGTTGTGTGTCCTAATGTAGTTTGAACCCTCCTCCCTAACTCCAGGAGTGCAGAGAGGCCATCCAAGTGGGTCCCCTATCACCCTGGAGCTATCGATCTGTGTCCTAATGTAGTTTGAACCCCCCTCCCTAACTCCAGGAGTGCAGAGAGGCCATCCAAGTGGGCTCTCTATCACCCTGGAGCTATGGATCTGTGTCCTAATGTAGTTTGAACCCTCCTCCCTAACTCCAGGAGTGCAGAGAGGCCATCCAAGTGGGCTCTCTATCACCCTGGAGCTATGGATCTGTGTCCTAATGTAGTTTGAACCCTCCTCCCTAACTCCAGGAGTGCAGAGAGGCCATCCAAGTGGGAACCCTATCACCCTGGAGCTATGGATCTGTGTCCTAAGGTAGTTTGAACCCTCCTCCCTAACTCCAGGAGTGCAGAGAGGCCATCCAAGTGGGCTCTCTATCACCTTGGAGCTATGGATCTGTGTCCTAATGTAGTTTGAACCCTCCTCCCTAACTCCAGGAGTGCAGAGAGGCCATCCAAGTGGGCTCTCTATCACCTTGGAGCTATGGATCTGTGTCCTAATGTAGATAGAACCCTCCTCCCTAACTCCAGGAGTGCAGAGAGGCCATCCAAGTGGGCACCCTATCACCCTGGGCCTATGGTTGTGTGTCCTAATGTAGTTTGAACCCTCCTCCCTAACTCCAGGAGTGCAGAGAGGCCATCCAAGTGGGTCCCCTATCACCCTGGGCCTATGGTTGTGTGTCCTAATGTAGTTTGAACCCTCCTCCCTAACTCCAGGAGTGCAGAGAGGCCATCCAAGTGGGTCCCCTATCACCCTGGAGCTATCGATCTGTGTCCTAATGTAGTTTGATCCCCCCTCCCTAATTCCAGAAGTGCAGAGAGGCCATCCAAGTGGGCTCTCTATCACCCTGGAGCTATGGATCTGTGTCCTAATGTAGTTTGAACCCTCCTCCCTAACTCCAGGAGTGCAGAGAGGCCATCCAAGTGGGCTCTCTATCACCCTGGAGCTATGGATCTGTGTCCTAATGTAGTTTGAACCCTCCTCCCCAACTCCAGGAGTGCAGAGAGGCCATCCAAGTGGGTCCCCTATCACCCTGGAGCTATGGATCTGTGTCCTAATGTAGTTTGAACCCTCCTCCCCAACTCCAGGAGTGCAGAGAGGCCATCCAAGTGGGTCCCCTATCACCCTGGGCCTATGGTTGTGTGTCCTAATGTAGTTTGAACCCTCCTCCCTAACTCCAGGAGTGCTGAGAGGCCATCCAAGTGGGCTCTCTATCACCCTGGAGCTATGGATCTGTGTCCTAATGTAGTTTGAACCCTCCTCCCTAACTCCAGGAGTGCAGAGAGGCCATCCAAGTGGGCTCTCTATCACCATGGAGCTATGGATCTGTGACCTAATGTAGTTTGAACCCTCCTCCCTAACTCCAGGAGTGCAGAGAGGCCATCCAAGTGGGCTCTCTATCACCTTGGAGCTATGGATCTGTGTCCTAATGTAGTTTGAACCCTCCTCCCTAACTCCAGGAGTGCAGAGAGGCCATCCAAGTGGGCTCTCTATCACCTTGGAGCTATGGATCTGTGTCCTAATGTAGTTTGAACCCTCCTCCCTAACTCCAGGCGTGCAGAGAGGCCATCCAAGTGGGTCCCCTATCACCCTGGGCCTATGGTTGTGTGTCCTAATGTAGTTTGAACCCTCCTCCCTAACTCCAGGAGTGCAGAGAGGCCATCCAAGTGGGCTCTCTATCACCCTGGAGCTATGGATCTGTGTCCTAATGTAGTTTGAACCCTCCTCCCTAACTCCAGGAGTGCAGAGAGGCCATCCAAGTGGGTTGTCTGCCACCATGGAGATAGGTATGCATGTGACAGTGTAGGCTAACACATCCACCAATCCCCAGTTGTCTGTCCAGCCCATCACAGTATGCCACAGTCACCCTGGTGATATGGTGCAGTGTGAGGTTGGTGTTCAGTCAATTATCTGTACCTCATGCAGGCCTGATACATGCATCTGGCGTCCAGGGTGTCACCATGTTGCAATGCTGTATCTTGCTGATGATATGCCGTAGGACACCCAATACCGTGGTGGCTAATAGCTTATTGTAACGGAGGTTATCTCAGTCCCATATGTCACCTAGGGTATAGTGGTCTGGTTGCAACTCACACCTGCCCTATGTGACACATAGTCCAACACACGCACTGTACATGTATGGACATGTTATGGTAGATGCTGATATGGTTGTGCGTTCACAAAAGCTATCACACAGTAGCCTCGAGATGGAAGCCCAAACCCTTGTGAGAGGGACATGTGCACAGCTATGTATGCAGAATTGAGGTTTACCTACACAAAAGCCTACAGGCACAATGACCCTTTTTTCTACATGTACCTCACAGCTGCCTCTGGGGGGTTCCAGACACACATCCAGGTTGCACACTACAGCCTATCATCCACAAATGTACAGGGGCCGAAACAGCACATATCCGTGTAATGTGTCATTGTCCGTAGTGTGTGCACGCACATCTCATAGAACCCTCAGGGACACAGGTCAGAGGAACATAAAACCACCCGAGAAGCTGGAAGGTGACAGATGCATGTCCACCATCGCCAGTATGCTGTGTCTCACAGTCGTCAAGGTACGTCTGATGTAGCTATCAGTAGCCCTATGACATACAGGACACACAACTCATGTGTTGGGTCAGGTAATTACATCCATGGCCATCTAGATATCCATGTGTCATGGACCTGCCCCCTGCCACGGTGCTTAGGGCAAACCACTCAATGTCACATGTATGTGAACACAATCATGGTTTACCGTTACATCTGGGTGCCATTGCGTTTGGATTGCATGACATGTACAGTTAATGTGACCCCACATGTATCTAATGTAATACCTACTGGGCTAAAGGCCTCCCCATGGACATCCACATTGGCCAAACAAATGTGCCATGCCAATGCCATGTCTGTCAAGGGTGCCAAAGGGAGACGTCCCCATGCATTTAGGGAGACATGGACATTGCTCATAGGTGTCGCTGCACACATGTCCACACCCACATTGAGGCATGTATGTGGCACTGGGGACAGATATTCACCTGGAATAGGCATGAGGGCACTGACCCATATCTGTCTGTGATGCAGTGTGCAAGACAGCATGCGACTGCTCCCCCCCATCCACCATAAAAGCCTATGGGAGTACCCCACAGCTCATGTGGTCTGCCCTGTTGAAAAGCCCAATTGCTGCTCCCCAGTGCATAATGTCACGGAAAAATGTCATCTCTGTGTCCGTCTAAGTGCAATACACCTGTATGGGAAAGCAACCCCTGTGTGTCTCTGCTGAGGGCCCCACTAACTGTGACACTGGTGTATCTGATATCCCAGCACTAGTAGCTGTGTTGACATGATTCAAAGACAACACCAGGGGAACACTGAGAATTACCCAAGTACGTTGCTCTTCTATGTATGCCTAGGCCCAAACCATGCCATTAGCATGGAGAACACACCATGTGCGGGAGGACATGCTCCAGGAGTGCCAAACACTCAGTGGTCACTGTCAGCCATGCCTAGTGTGCTGACTGCCAAGGCCCCACATGTGACCTGTCACCATGATTGACCAGTGGGATGGCATCCAGGGGGTGGGTTTGGCCGAGACGTCCAGCCATGCGCAAACACCCCCCACCCCCCACAATGTGGCTGTGTTGGTAGCCATTTCCCCAGTGTTTCACCATGTGTCGTGTGGATCACATCTAGACCAACATATTGTGGCATGTTCCCAGAGGGACATAAACCCCACAACATAGGGATGCCCTGGCAGTGGCACTGACAAATGCAGTTGGTGACAACAGCTCTGGTGTTACCACCAGGCCCAACAAAGGGAGTCAATAACCACTATACCAGTGGGGAGTCGGCACATGCGTCATAACACCACGTGTTTAGCATTGGGGCATGGGATGTGTCCATGACAACTGCAAAGGCATAGCAGGTGTCACTAGCACACAGATTGATGTGGCAAAGACACGGGCCTGCAGCCATCCCTAGTACACCAGGGTACCAGACAACCCCCAGGACACACATATTGTGTCATTGGCACACACAATGTTTTGGCGCACAGCATGGGCATATGGACCCTCAATGCAGATGTCTATTGTGTGGGACACATTGGTACCATATAAACGCAGACACTACGCGCCTGTGTTCCAACACTGCATGCTCCCAAAAACCACAGGGACAACATATGTGCAATCCCCCTAGGTGCCTAGAGAATGGGACGGCTCAGAGTCCAGTAATGTGAATTGCAAGGGGGTGCCAGCATGTCCAAAACGGAAAGTAGTCACACCCTACGTTCAGACCCACTGGGGGCTGGCCTGGCCTGTGGACATGTTCCACTCAGTTGCAGTCGAAAATGAGATGCAACACAGGGGACATGAGGCTGATATCCATCCATAGCCACATACGCCAGGGGAGGGTCCCACCCTGGCTGGACATCAAGACATACAGGATAACACCCTGAACAGGAGGGGATATCCCCCTCCCAACCCTACCCACATGGCACATTTTGTGATAATAACTAGGCAGCGTTAGACGTTAGCAGTGGTGCAAAATGGAAAGCCCCCTGTGCACCCCATTGTGGTGTAGTCGGTTATGTTCACAACACAATGTCACAGATGACATGTTGTCAGACACTCTGTTACTGGTGTATGAACACAGCTTGTGTGGCTGCTGTGTGTGCCATGGATCCTTGCCCTCACACAGGATACTGTCCCAAACAAGGTTGCAGGGGATGTATTGGAATGGTGTCTCATGAACATGTAGAGCACCTAGATGTGGCCCTCCCATATGACATGGGGAAGGTATGGTTCGTGCCTGACAGTCATGGTTGTAGCGAGGGCAAATGATGGCAAAAGGTTATCATTGGGCTGGTGTGGACACATGGGGTGAGTCCCTGCCCTTGACATTGTGGCATATGCCTCCAAAAGTGACATGTCTGTCACACGATAATGTCTGATACACCCACTGTATGTGTGTCTAACTGTCATGGACAATGTGACAGCAAGGATCTATGAGTGGATGCTGACACGTCTGGCCTGTGCAGGGTGGTCAAACAGTACTACACAGCAAATGCAAGGACAACAATGCCTACACACTGTGCATGTCTAATGTAGCCCATCGGTCATATGGCCATCATGGACCACACCCAGCTCTACATGACAGAAATGTACATGTTCCACACGCCAACATATCTGTGAAACAACCAGGCGTAACTTGTACAGTCGCAATACCAAATAGAGGACATCCCACCACCTGGTCAGGTACATCCCCACCGCCCTGCAAACCACTGACAGAGATATGGGACAGCTCATGATCACCATGTACCCCCATGCATGTGTGTTGCTACACACCATAGGGGGACTGGACACTGTCAACCATGGGAGGTGGCCCATGCAAAACACCCAAACACACCCACCCTTCACAACACAATGTGAGGACAAATCTCATACTATTACCCCTGCATGCCGTGTGGGAGCTGGCCACACTAGCTTACAAGGGGTACAAGTAGGGGCATCGCAGCAGGCTGGTTGTGTATGACACATCCCCAATATGCGCCTAAGCAACACTACATGAGGGCACAGACACATAGGGATGCGATGTGTTATGGTGCTGCTGTGACAGACCAGGTACACACATGGCTGTCCATGAGGCAACACCCATAGAGGGGGACACAGATGCCAACTGTGTAGGTGAGCTGCCCCACAGGGGATACACACTATGGGAATCATACAGTGGCAAACGCTCAGAGTTGGTCACCTCCAGCGTTCACCATGTCCTGCCCCTTCCGGGATACATCAAACACACACACCTTTGACAGCTGCTGTCATTGCACAGCAGGATGTGACCTACAATGCACACCATGTGCCCTAGGTGATCCTCCCTCCCTCATCCCCTCTGTCTCTGTGACGTCCCACCTATGGCCACTCGTCTACACCCCTGTCTCTCACAGTCACCCCCACCAGTCCACCGTTCTGACAGGTTGTTGTGGGGATATGGGTGAGGAGCAGCATGCAGTCACTTTGTGATGCTGATGTGTGATGCCCTACATGACAGTGCAGGTGGATGTAAGCTATGCTCATGTCATACGGCAGTGACACCTATGTGCTAACCTATTTGCACATGTGGGAGGGACTGACTGCTGGAGGTCGGTTACTATGCTCTATATGCCCCAAACAGCAGGGGTGGGGGAGAAGCATGGTGTGGGCCAGACAAGTCAACGTATGTTCACCCATAGCCCCAGTGACAGGTGGTATGTGTTGACACCTGACAACTTTTGCATATCCACAGGTGGAAAACCTGAGGAAGAAGGGGCGCGAACTTCGCAAATTCCACCCGGAGTTCCTTACACGTGCCTGCAGGGAGCGCCAGCACCACCACGATGGTGAGTATTGGAATGGGCAACTCACAGGTTCAGGTGTGCCATAGGGCCACCAGCCTGTCTCCCACCTGCATCTGCATATTTGGTATGTGACACACATGGACATCACCTGATGTATGTCATCCTTCACAGACAGTGATGCCAGCGACGCCTCGCCACACACCTCTGCCCACAGTCTCCGGAGGCCCACCACCCGGCACACAACGGAGGAGGAGGAGGAGGAGGTGGAGGAGGAGGACGACCAGCCTGGTGGGATGGAGCAGCCACATCCAGGACCAGAGAGGGCAGATGTGGTGGTGGTTTCCTCCAGTGATGTGGGAGAGGACGAGGCAGATGGCAGCAGGCACACCCCTAACCAGGGGCAGCATGGGGATGGGACAGAGGGGGGTGCAGGACAGAGGGGCAACGGGGGCAGGGGTGCAGGCAGGGAGGGGGAGTTGGGGTGATTGTGTGGGCAGGGAGGGTGGGGGGTGGGTATGGAGGGGCAGGGGGGGGGTTGGAGTAGGTTGGGGGGGAACACAGCCCAGCAGAGGGCCACCGTGGCACCAGACCGGCAATGCAGGCGTCTGCACGGCACGGACGTGAGCACGATCGTGCGTCACCCAGGGCCACTGGTACACCTCATGCTTATGCCAGCATACAGACCACAGACCATGTGTGTCTGTGTGCTGGCAGGCGTATCGACGATGTGTGCATGGACCTGGTGACGTACGACACGACATCCGTGTCCGTGTTCCACGCGCTGCATTGTTTGAATGGGGCTGTTCGGCTGGTGGCCAGTGTTGTGGTGCATCTGGATTCCCGATGGCCACCTGCCGAACAGCATTACAGGTACCACGGCTGGCACCTGTGATGCCCCTATGTGCCCTCTGCTGTGCTGTGTTTCCCCCGCCCCCACCTCATGCCTGTGTTTATTTTGGGCATGTTGGCCATTGTGTGATATTTATTATAAAAAACAAGTTTTTAACCTGACACAATGGTCACGTGTGTACCATCACCACACAACATGTAGGCAAGCATGTGAAGGTCCATACACCTGGGTGGACATGTAGCGAGTCCAGGCCCATCAAAAAGTGACCTTCACCACATGCGTAGCTGTGTGATGAACATGTGTGCATAGGAATGGGACATGGGTAACCACAGGTCATGTTGCTGTTAATATCTCCCGCCTAAACAGTCATGTCACAGGGATGTGTCTGTCCCCACAACAATTGCTGGTGCAGAGCAGCATCGCACACACACATGACACCCATGTGTCCCTCTGACACATGTGTGCCATGGAGGGGCGGGACACGCATGTCACCCCTGCCAATGACAGGGCCATGGCCACAGAGCCTCACCCAATGTGCACAGTATCAGGGGGTGTGACCGTGGAATGGCCACGATAGTGTTGTTGTAACCCTGCAGCTGCCCAAAATGTGGCATTGGGCCTATGTGAACATTGGTGTATTGCAGCCAGGGCCAATGCACAGATCGTATGCAGTTATGAAATGGCAGGCAATGCCATGTGTGCAGTAATACAAGACAGTATGGACACCCCGGCAATACCGGGCCAGATCTGAACCCCTCAGGTAATGGTCAGGGCATGCATGTGCACACAAACTATGCTATAAAAAGGAGACTTTATATGTATGCAATGTTACAGTAATAGGTATTGCACTATTGGCGACGGCGCTGCCTCTCACGTCTGGCACGCTGCAAAATACGTTCCCCTGCAGCTGGCCCCACACGGTCATCTTGTGCCTGTGGCAGGGTGTGGGTTGTGGTTGTGGTGGCGGTGTTGGCGGCAGGGGCGGTGGTGCCATCCTTTCCAGGGCAGCTTGGATGCACTCCATGGCCACACACATCCTCCCAAAAGGCATATCTTGGATGTGTTGGCGCAGAAGCACCACCTCCTGTATGAGGCTTTCTCCATTGTGCCGTATAGCTGCAAGTTCCTGACGAATGCCTGTGTGGGGAAGAGATGGTGGTCATTGAGTTACCTGTGGCGGGTACAATTGTAAAGCAGAACTAGGCAAAACATATCACACAAATACCCTTTGCATGGTACAAACTGTACTACTGAGATACATATTTTGATGTATAGAAACATTACACAAAGGTGTCGTCCATGGCCACACACAGGACATACACCGTGTACGTTTTGCTAAGGAAGACTATCATGGCTCAGGTAGGAGTTATAGAAAGGGTGATGTGACTCTGAACAAGACTCCTGTCAGTCCTGGTAGAGGTAATAACACATAGCTCACACATAAAAGACTACCAGTCCCAGAATGCACCAGGTGTCCAGCATCCATGAGGGGGGCTGAAGTGAGAATACATGTGTTCAATCAAGAGAGCTATGAGGTAATCCCTAGGCACTCATCTCAAAGGGCAGGGCCTGATTCAGCACAGCTGCGCTGTGATGGGGAGGAGCACACATCAAGACAGCATAACAATAGAGCTTATTCTACAGATAGCAGCTACAGCAAGACCTACAAGCTCCAGTCCAGCTACAAGCTCCAGCCCAGCTACAGCAAGGGCTACAGGTTCCAACATCACCTGTAGAAGCAGAAGCCAAGCCAAACGGATAGAGAAGGAAGGAAACCCTCTGGAAGGAAGAGCAGAAAGGCCATTGAGAGATCTAGGAGAGTCCAAGGCAGTACCTATACTGGGAGGTATTCCAAGTGCCAGCAGAGACCATTGGACGGGGTCACCCAGAGGAATGGAGTGGCAGAGATAGGAATCACCTGTGGCTACTGGTGAGAGAGAAGATGCACATGGAAGGGACCATAGGACCTATGCCAGAAGGTATGTGAGAGGAGATCCAGTGTCCAGGGATAAAGATTGGAAGGCTGGACATAAGAACTGGGGTACATACTGGCCAGGCTATACAGAGAGGAACCATGGCAGCAAGGGCGGTTCAGGTATGAACAATGATCCCGACCCTATCTCTAATAAGTGAATGGCAGCAGGGCAATGAGCATTCTCTTGATAGTTCCCTACTGAAAGACTCATCTGTGCTATTTTCTGATAGTCACCCTATGCTTATTGATGAGGGGGAAATCACAGCAGATGAAACTATTGTTTACACGGAGTGTTCTCTATCAAAGTGCGATTGCTAGCTCTCTGTGAGGAAACACATCAGCCATCACAAAGAAACCTAACCTTGTTCTTTATTGCACTACGAACAGTTCCTAAAGCATGATATGGCCTCACACAGTATCATCCAGCCAGCTCAAGGTTTTCAGCGGGGAATTGATATTAATGAAAGCTGCACCTAATTGTGTGTGTGTGAGCAAGGAGCGAATCACTGCAGGATCTGTGTGGGACATAAGCAGAGGTTAACCTAACCAGCAAGGTGTATTCATTATTTGTGGCCTTTCATTTGGTATTCTTTGCTAGGAAAACATTAGCTAATTGCCTGACAGGGTGCAGGTTGTTTTCATGAGTTGATTTGTGACTTTATGTTATCAATTTAAATACTGCACGCAAGTAAACCTCATTTATATGCTACCAAGCATACTTGTGCTGGGTGAATTAAACCCCATCAATATAAGGACGTTGGTTATTGGCTTTACCACTGGTTTCACAACAAAGGTATTGTCTCGGCTGTGTTTGTGGTCAATGAACTACATTACCCACAATACCTTTCATGTATCATATGAATATATGCATCATCATGATTGGGTAGGTCACACACTAGGCAGCCGTCTGAGAACGTGCTGTGAGACACCGGCACACGGATACACTGTGTGTGCAAGAACTAGACAACGTCCATCAGATGTACCAATACTATTAGAGACAGACAGCAGATAAGTGTACATGTGTGGGTGTCTGGAGGGTGTGCGACCTGACTGCAACAAACCAAGGGGATACACAATGAGTAGGAGATATGGGATGCATACAGGCAGGGAACGTTGGGGTCGAGCAGATGGACACACACACACGGACCATGTGACCAGTGCAGTGCTCATGACAATGTGCGATGGGGGTGTGAACAAGCGGTTCCAAGAACATACCCAGGGCTGACCCAACACTCCCGCATGTGGGTGACAGCTAAGGTTCTCCTCACAACACCAACCCCTACCCTGGGTGACCCCAGTTGGGCAGAAAAACAGTGCATGTACAACCTTGGGGCCAATGTTGTGTGCCCTCAAGAGCCACGGTGATGTAGTCGCTGCTGCTGCAAAGGGTCCCAGACTCCAGACGGTACATGTCCAGGGGTATGCTAGGCATGCAAATGCTGAGTGACAGGCCTCAGATAAGTTTGTTCAGCCCTGGAT